>JAUMJL010001575.1:0-98623 GCA_033558185.1 Dromococcyx pavoninus | reverse complement strand
GTGGTGCGCCGCGGCCTGATTGGCCCCCCGCGGGAGGGCCGAGCCAAGCCAGTCGCAGCAGCGGTTGTAGAGCCGGCCAAGCCTGTCAGCGCTGATCCGCGGGGCTGCCGGGGGTTGTAGTCCGGGATGTGGCTAGGCGCCCGGCACGCTGCGGGCGGAAGGAGCCGCGGCGGACTACAAGTCCCGAGGAGCTGCCCGGGCGCGGGCTCTTCCGGCCCGGGCGGCAGAGGAGCCGCTTGCCGAGAGGGGGGGCAGGCCCGGGGGCGCCATGAGCCGGGGCCGGGCCCCGCCGCTCCGGCCGCCGCTGCCAGGTACGAGCGAGGGCGGGGGAGGGGGGGGGGGGGTTGTGAGGGGATGGGCCGGGGTGGGCACGGGGGACGGCAGGCGGGCTCTGCTCCGGGAGAACAGGCCCCGTTCCAGGCCCGCGGCGGCTCCCCTCGGGCTGCCGAGCCCCGCTCAGGGCCTGCTGTGGCCGCCCTGGGGCTGATGGGCGGCTCTGGGGCTCCCCAGGGCATCCTGGGCGATTCTGGGGTTGCCACCACCTCGGGCGGTTTGTTACTGGTCTTAACCTGGGCGCTGGTTTAAGCAGGCGCACAGAGGAGTTCGTCCGTCGCCTCCTGCCTCATTCGGTACCGGTGAATCCCGAATTTTGTCTTTTTTCTGCGCGTGTGGTTACTGGTTCTCTCTTGCCTGCCCATAACCCTATCTCCTTCCGCTCTGATTTCACACCTTGCTCAATGTGGGAGAGTTGGTGGTAGAGCTTCATGAGTGCCCTGGGACAACTGCGCATCTCGGGGCAGGGAGTGAAATTGCGCTGTCGTCTTCTCATTTCAACTGTGCTGTTTGATGCTGCCTTGTCCTGCTGCTGACTTGACAGCTGCTGCTTCTCTGACAGATGCTTCCCTCCTGTTTGATCTATGATGATCCTCTTGCGTTGTGTGGAAGCCAGCAGTGACGACCTCCGTGCAACTCAGCTTCCTTTTGAGCTCAGTCAGTATCAAACAGCAGCTCAGACAGGCTCTGCAGGGCTGATGTGTGTGAGCAGAAAGCTGGTATGTCAGGCAGTCAGGTTTGACATGTACGTAGCAAGCCAGGTCCAGGCTGTTGTACCCTAGGGGATAACTGGATTGTGAAAGACTCTGGCCTAGCAGTTGGTATTTCAACTTTGGCTGTGTTGCTAATCACTTTGTTTCAATCCTAGCACATTAATTTTACTCCTTTTTCACCCCAGTAATGTCATCTTTTCATAGAATCACAGAATGGTTTGGATTGGAAGGGACCTCAAAGCCCATCTAGTTCCACCCTCCTGCCATGGGCAGGGACACCTCCCACTGGATCAGAGCCCCATCCAACCTGTCCTTGAACACCTCCAGGGATGGGGCAGCCATGACTTTTCTGGTCTGCCTTAAGCAGTTCCTCTTCCCATTCCATAGCTGTTACGTTTTGACTCTGAGCCTTAGTCTGCCAATGCCTCCTGTTTGTTGGGAGTGCAGGGAGGGGCTGTGTGAGTGTAGGATGGTTCCAGAAAGCCCTTGCTGAAGGAAGGGGGTTTGAGAAAGTAATCCATGTCCATGACAACCGTTACGTGACTCCCTGGGAGCTGTGCTAGGAGGGGAGGTAGCCCACAGAAAGTGCTTTGTGGTGTCAATAACCCAGTGCACCACCAAAAACTGGGGTTGCCTGTGCTGAGTGCAGTACAGACGTATACTGACTGCGGTTCGAAAGAGCTGGCGGTCACCGCTGACAAGGGGCAAGGGAACAGGCAGCGCTTCCTCACTGCACACCTGTGCAGTGGGAGATCAAAGAGTCTGGTGATCTCCTACACATCATGCAGGAAAGCGTTGGAGCAGGAACTGTGGTTTGCTGGGTTCCCCAGAAAACTGTGGGACACCCCTCCCTGGGTGCTACCATCTCAGTAAGGCTGAGGAGGGCTGGGATAAATCCATCCTGAAAGCTCCCGCTCTGCTGTTTGGTTTGCTGTGGCGGCAGCTCCTTGCAGGTGAAATGGCCCTGCGGAAAGGAATGTTTCGTGGTGAGGGAGGTTAAATTTTACTGAGCAGCAATGAGCAATCTCAGTTGAACTGGAGTGACCGAAACACTCAGTTTCAAATACAGGAACCTTCCCTGGTAACACCCAAACATGAATTTTCATGATGCCGCTTGAACCCAAGTTAAAAAAGCCTAAATCTATAGTTTTCTGGTAGTTTGATTCCCTGGCCCATGGGGATCACATGGTGACACCAGGCACTCTACAGCATGGGAGTGGTGGAGCTGCATCCAGTCACCCATTCTGGTGGCAGCACGGCCTTAGATGGCCCTAAGCCACCTGTGAAGCACCACGGTGAGTTTGTGTCCTGGGCTGCTGGAGCCATAGGGAGGCCCGGTGGGCTCTGGGAAGCTACCGATCACTGTGTGCTGGTGCCTGCTCTGCCCTGCCGTGAGCTGCCGCGGGAGTAGTTCTGAGCAGTACTGAGGTTTTGTGGCTTCTGCTGGCGTTCAGTAGTCAGTCACCTCATGGACCTAGTGTCTCCCTGGCCCCCACGAGCTGTGACTACAGTGCTTCGTGAGGTAGGGTTGTACCTGCTGCTCAGGTTGTCTCAGCCAAGCCCAGCTGTGGCAGAAGAAAGGCACTGGAGCAAAAATCCTTCCTGATTTCACTAACTCAATACTAGGATTATGTGAACAAGTTCAGTCCGTTGATTTTTTTGCCCCTTGTCTTCCCTCCCTGGCTGTGTCCTTTGCTGTGGGTGTGATGGGGCCGATGCTGGCCTGTTCCCTTGCCCCGTGGGTTGGGCTGGGGGACACAGCGGCTGCTGGGGTGCGGGAGAGGCAGGTGATTGCCCGGGGGGGTACACGTTGCCCTTTTTCCAAGTTCAGCAGCTCCCTGGGAGTCCAGGGCAGCAGCATCCCAACTTATTCACATAGAGGCTGGTCCTGCTGCCCTTAGCACAGCCTGAGTTTGGACCTTGCTGCTTTTAACGAGGTGTAACAACTGCAGGAGGTGTGCTGGGGACTAGAGCAGGGAAATACCTGCTCCCAGAGAGCCTCAGTGGTGGGAACACGTTGTCCTCCTTTGCAGAGGGTGTCCTGGCAGTGGAAGTTCCCCCCCAACTTTCAGACAAGCCCTGCTCACCAGCTCTGCCTTTTTGTGGCCATTCTTAGCTGGATTGTCTCTACAAGCAGACTGTTGCTGTTTGTTAGACTGCCTGGTATTCCAGCTTACGAATAATTTGGGAACAATCTAAAAAGGATGAGAAACTTCAAATCCCTTTAAAGTGAGCGGTGGACCATTCTGTCCCTGGAGATTTTTACGATAGAGGAATAAATCTGTGTGTACTAAGAGAGTGGTTGTTTGTTCTGCGCTAGGCTAAACCTCTTGGGTTTCAGAGCAGCCAGGGCAAAGCTGCAAGGCGGAGATTGGCTGAGCTGTGGGATTTTCCAGCTGAATTTACATATCGCCCACTGCTCTGCATGCCTTTCTGTTTACATCACTTAGGAGCGATGCACACATACACGCACACAGATAGCGGAAGAGACGTTTTGACTGAGGAAAAGCCTGCCCACAGCTTAGGAACTTGGTTCATGGTGGCATCTTGCCAGGCTTTGCTGCTCCGTGCGGGCTTGGATGGCTGATGGTGAGCTTCTACCAAGGTAAAACTTTTCCCTGGGTGCTGGGTGGCAAGACTGTGGTGGCAGGGTTGCCTGGGACACTGCTCTGCTTCAGCACTCAGGACAGTCATGGGGAAGGAACTGCACTCACCCCTGTGTCTGGATCTTAGTGGAGAAGTAGGAGGGAGATGAACTCCAGTGCTGGTGTATTAGTGGGAACCTACTGCCTGTCCAGTGAGCTCATGCTGTGTGATGCTGATTTTGTGGTCCTTCAGAAGGACCTTTGCAAGGCTGTGTAATGCCTGACTGTAGCAGTCCAACAGGCGTTTTCTGGGGTCGTTTCTCATGGTTTCAGAAGTGGGAAATCCTCGATAGTCTGTAAGGAAAACTGTGAGAAGCAACGTCACCTCTGGCTGCCTCTCCCTTGCATCCTAGGTCATTGTGGCTGCACTACAGCTGCTGGTAGTACCTTGGGGCAGTAATTGAATCCAGCTTTCCCAGCATGATGTTAGGGTGTGGGGCACTGAATGGTGCTTCTGTCTGAAAGCTGTCAATAGATTTGTCATGGTGGAAGTGTCCCCATCCACTGATTTCTTCAGGAATCAAGGATTCAATGCTTGTTTATGAAGGGGCATGTTTGGTGCTTTGCCCGATTGACGCACTACTGGTAACACACTGCAGTTTCCTCCCTTTCTGCTTTACATTTTGTTCTCCTCCTTGTCCTCAGTGTCAAAGTCCGAGGAAAGTGTGCAAAAAAGAGCAGGTGACTGAACTTTACTGGATATTTTTTTTGTGAAGGGAGTTGATGCATTTCAGATACGTCTTTAAAGTGGTCTCACTGCACCCAGAGGGCAAGCAAGAGCGTGTTAAGGAGTTCAAAGCTTTGGAGGATGTTGAGGGGAGCAGGGATGGGAATGATGCTTTGTGCATCTTGAGTAATGATGGAGCTCGGGTTTCTTATGGTTTTAATCTGGAAGAATGCCATAACGTGAGAGGAGTGGTTAAACCATTCCTGAGGAGTGCAGCCACCCGTGAGGCAAAGCAGTTTGAAAAGCCCTGGTGACTGCACAGCAATCAAGGAATGGGACAGTGAAGGAATTTTCATTGCCTTGGGTCTCGCAGCGTGGCTCCAGGAAAGTAGAATGGAGCAGTCGATGCAAGCATTCCTCTGGCTTCCTTGGAGGACACAGGTGCAGTCTCATCTGAAAACAATGTGTTTCTTGGTGCTGAACTCCTTGCCCAGGCTGGCTGAGGGCAGGCTGCTGAACTTTGGTGTATTACCAGCTGAGGGTGGGACTCGGGTGGCCAAGGATGGACAGGTTTCTGTTTCTCGTGGACAAGTCTCTTGGCCATGGCCTTGCTGGATGGTTGGTGCTGCGCAAGGCAGAGATGAGAGCTGTGCGAGGGAGTTTGGGATCTGCTTGTGCAGGGGTTTTCTGTCTCAGCTTGGGCTGCTCCTGAATTGAGCAACCAAAATTGAAACCTCCAAAGAGTGGCTTTCATAGAATCATGGAATGAGTTGGGTTGGAAGGGACCTCAAAGCCCATCCAGTTCCAACCCTCCTGCCATGGGCAGGGACACCTTTCACTGTGTCACGTTGCTCAAAGCTCTGTCCAACCTGGCCTGGAACACCTCAAGGGATGGGGCAGCCATGGCTGCTCTGGGCAACCTGTGCTGGGGCCTCCTCACCCTCACAAGAAAACATTTCTTTCTAAGATCTCTTCTGAATCTTCCCTCTTTCAGCTAAAAAAACGTTCCCCCTCATCCTATCCCTGCACTCCCTGATCAAGAGCCCCTCCCAGCTTTCCTGTAGCCCCTTTCAGTACTGGGAGGCTGCTCTAAGATCTCCCCAGAGCCTTCTCTTTTCTCTTTTTCGTCAACAAATCCACATTTTAATAGTGTGAAGGTCCCTGAATGGGTCTGTTATTTGAGTGAGCATGTGGGAAAGATCAGGCTGTGAAGGGAACAGCATGCAGCACTATAATGTTAAAGCCAGTTTTTAAAGCACCTTTTGATTAGGGTGCTTGTGTGGAAGAGCTGTGAGCGTGCTCGTTTCTGCCGGCCTGGCCCCCATGTAGACACTTGAGCCCAGATGAGCTAGCGAAGCTGGGCTCCACGGAACCCTCATCTGCGGCCTTGTGCACAAGAAAAAGTAGGTAGATGTTTCCAGGCTTCCTAAAATGGAAGTAATGCTTCAAGCATAGCTTTTATGTCATGGAAACAACATTGAACACTGGCCCCTGTTCTAACTTCTAACTGGCTTTTAGGGTTTTGGTGAAAAATGAGATGCTTTGTTCCACCAGAACAATCACTTTTGATCCAGTTACAGGTGCACTTGAAAGTTATTGCTTCAGGTTTTAACATGAAGCATTGCAAAAAGTTTTTCTATCCTAAGGACTTATTACCCTTTAGGAAAAGCACCTAACACAGAGTGATTTCCCTGTCTGAACTGCACTGGCACAGAGGAGTGGCAATGTTCAAACAGCTACCGAATGTGCTCTCAGCTCTGCAGTCAGTTGAGGCACAGGTAAGAGTGGCAATTAAAAATCACCCCTGCCCTCCACTTGGCCCCTGTTCATGCTGCTGTGTGGGGGGCTGTCAGGGCAGCACGGTGCATTTTGGCTTTTGCAGTAGTTTCCCCAGTGATGTGCCAATACTCCCAAGGATGCGTAACCCTTCCCGTTCCAGCTGCAGTGTTGTAAGAGGAACAGGAGCTTGTGTCTTGAGCCGTAAACATCCAGGCTGTGAAATAAGGAAATTCCCGTTGCCCACAACCTGTTCCCAGCTGGAGCAGAACCCCATGCCTGCCTTTCTCATGATGCTTTGCTCTCCCACAAACACCCTTGATGTGCTTGATTGTGCCAGCCCCACAGTTTCAACGGCAGTCAATAACCTTAAAGACAGCTTCGATGAACTGAAGGATGGAGAAAAGGTGAAAAAAGTGGGTGTAGGACAATTCGCTGAGCGTTACAGGCTGTTGATTGCATGAGGCAGAGATGCTTGCAGGTGTCTTGGTGAAGGGACCCTGCACAGCATGGGGCATTCACAGGGCATCCGCTCCCCAGCTGTGCCACATTCTTCCTGTGGGACCCAGTGCCATGCCCGTGTCCCACCCCAGAACGCAAACCCCAGCAGTGTTGTTGTGCCTGTGGCAGTGCGGTTCCTGTGTTAGGAACAGGCTCCAAGCTGGGACCAGGCAGGCTGCATGGTGTTTGTGATGGATGGGAGAGCCTGCCATCCCTTCTCCTCATGGCACGTCTACCCTCAAAGCCTTGACCTTGGTTTTGGGGTTGGTTGCAAAGATCTTTTGCCGAGTGTTGGGGATAGTGGAGAGGATGGTGTACACTCTGGGGACTGAGAGCAGGGCACACCCTTGAGGTACCAGTGCTGGTCCTGCCAGATGCCTTGTGTGAGCAAACTCTTCAGCACAGGCCAGAGGATGAGCCAGGACACTGATCCCAGCGATGATTACCCTGCCTGCAGCGATGGGGTTGGCAACAGTGTCAAAGAGCCAACAGAAGACTGCTCCGTTGCTGGTCCTGTTGGATTCTGCAGTGGGGGGAGAGGGAAAAAGCACTGCTTTCCCCCCATCTCTGCAATTGCTGGTGTTTGGGTTATTCTGTCTGGAGTCCTAAAGCAGGAATTTTAAGGCTTTTCTTCTTTGTGAGTTGCAAAAGCCTGCACTGATCCCTGTGATGTGCAGATGCTGAAGTCTGGCCCTTTCCTGCATCTGGTTGCTATCAGCCGTGTGATTTAGCGAATAGCGGGTCCCCACTACTGCCTTTTTCCAGGGTTGATTTTTTTTCCTCCCCCCCTTTTTTTTTAACTGTCAAAACCAGTGAAATTGCATGTTAAAAAAACTAATAATTAAGATTGACTCCAGGGAAGGAGAGTCTAGATCATGGTCTGGGTTCCCAAGCTGATCTCCAGACGCATGGGTCCATGTTTGCCCTGTGCAACCAGACACTCATATTCTTTCAACAGTTGGTGTCTCTTCAGAGCAAACAGAGCCTGTCCTCTCACTGCAGGTGTTGGGGTGCCTCTGCAACCCCTTTTTCTGTACATCATAACCTCATCCTGTGGCATCCTGGGCTGTAAAATCAAGGGAATGTTTCTTGCATGAGGGCTTCTGGCATACTGCTCCACGGAGCTCCTGGAGCTGCTCAGGGGATTTTTTGAGCCCCTTTGTGTTTGGTCATCTGAGAAGGACTAAGCAGCCCAAAGGGTTCTGTGATTCCCAGTAAATCTTAGTTTTCCTTCTAGGTCACAAAACACATGTGGTTTGTAACACGCAGTATTTGATACTTTCACTGCGTCATAGCCTGTCTCCCCTCAGGATGGGGCTCTGCTCGGATCTCTGCCTGCAGTCGAAGCAGGGACACTGGCCACCCAAGGAAGGATCCTCGTCCTCCAGGCCTGGGAGCACAGGACAGCGTAGCTGGCAGGGTTCGGATACCAAGCTGAGGTTCAGAGGTCTGGTGGGAATTTTTGTAGGTGCTGTAGGAAGCTGGTATTAATGTTGACAACATCAGCACTTTTCTGCTTCCTTTTAACTTCGATACCCATTGGCAAAGGCCTTTCTCAGAACCTCTTTGGAAGAGATCTTGAGATGTGAAGGAGCTGTCAGTGTTCTGGAGTGGTGTCTGCTCTGTTGAAATGCTTCCTGTACGTGTGGTTGCAGGGATTTGGGCTGAAATCAGGTATTCATGTGGCTGTGGGGGTTCTGCAGCCTGGCTGATGTTCCACTCAACATTTTTTCCATTGCTTGCATTCCTTTGGTTTCTGTTCAGAGAGAGAGACAGAGCAGGCTCCCTGCTGTGGCTTTGCAGGTGGGTTTCTTGGGCAAGCTGCGGAGGGCAGGGCACCCTCATAGAGAGTGAGTGGAAAATCCCTGTATTCCAACCAGTGTTCCCTTCCTTGCTTTGGATTTGTCCAATACTTGTTGAAGCTGGAAGGCATTTTATATGTTTCAGTGGGACTTTGGGAGAGGGCGAATGTCTTTTGGCAGTGAGCAGTGCTGTGGCCTGCAGGGTCCTGCCAAAGCTGCACCACAGCCGATGATTCTGAGCCTGCCAGATGATTTGACGGAGCTGTTTGACCTAGTGGACTACTGGCCCCAGTTTGTGACAGAGGAAAGTTAGACTGGATATTAGGAAAAGTGCCCTTACTGGCAGAGTGGTGAAACACTGGCAGAGGCTGCCCAGGGCAGTGGTGGAGTCTCCATCCCTGGAGGGACTCAAAACCTGTGTGGCTGTGGCACTTGGGGACGTGGTTTAGTAGGCATGGTGGGGTTGAGCTGAGGGTTGGACTGGATGAGCTTAGCGTTTTTTTTCCAACCATAATGATTCTATGATCTAAAGGGTCAAACCCATGCCTGGCGGGCCGGCCATCCCTCACCAACTGCAGCAGCTCAGGTGCCTGTGTGTCACTGTTTGCTGCACGTCTGATCCTACGTTAGTCATATTACAAAACTACTCACACTGTTAGTTGTCCTTATTCTTGGTGTTCCCTCTCTCTGTGATCCACAGCAAGTGCTTTCCCATTGCTTTTTTAAGTCTCCATCTATTAGGTCTGAAGGCAAAACATACCCCAAAAGTGAGAAGGGGATGAAGTTTCTGCCTGACTCTCCAGACAGCCCACTATCTTCCATAAAGGTGGGCTCCCTCTCTTTCCATTTGGGAGTGATTGTTTGCCTTAAAACCCAGCAGGAATATTTAATACATGAGGCTCCCTTAATGTTACTGTGGCTGATGAGGCAGGACTGCACTCCTGCTCTTGTCTTGGGAGTAGTGCAGGATGGAGGTGTTTGGGGAGATGCTGCCAAGGTTCTCTGAGGAGGAATCTTGAATTCATAGCCCTTCTAAAAAGTGAGTCCCTCTATTTCCACTCAATCGTGGGAGAAGGACGGTACTGAGTCTCCTTCTGCAGAAGAAAGATTGGTGTGCTTAGCTGTGTTGTTATACACAGGGAACCTGTCTAGGAGGGGAACTGTAGGGATACCCATGTGTTACTAGACGTGAGGTAACGCAACCCTGAGACATGGAATCACAGGAAATATGGCAGTTTATGGCATCGCTCATGGAAGTACTTGCCTTTATTTATGGGCACTGCATCATCTGGAGGCCCCAGCTAGATGTGCAAATATCCAAAGATTCTTTCATCTTTGGGCTTTGGAGTCCAGACACGTTGTGCCGAAGAAGGAGAAGAGGAGGGGAGGGGCTCTTTATCAGGGACTGCAGGGATAGGATGAGGGGGAATGGTTTTCAGCTGAAAGAGGGGAGATTGAGATGAGATCTTAGCAAGAGATGTTTTCCGGTAAGGGTGAGAAGGCCCTGGCACAGGTTGCCCAGAGAAGTGGTGGCTGCCCCATCCCTGGAGCTGTTCAAGGCCAGGTTGGATGGGGCTTTGAACGATCTGATCCAGTGGGAGGTGTCCCTGTCCATGGCAGGGGGGTGGAACCTCCCAGCCCAAACCATTCCATGATTCTCTCAAAGGATCCTGGTGACCGATGCCAAGCTTCTTGCTTGCTGGAACCCAGCTCTAAACCCAGCAGGTCTCCATGATGCAGCAGCACAATACTGCTTCATTCCTGCTGTTCTTGAGACAACTCCAATAACTCTGCTTAGCAACTCCTCGGGGATCTGGTATTTGGAAACAGCCAGGACACTCGTTCAAATGTGTGGAAAAGATTATCCAGATCCATGTTTTTGAGATGGTCTTGGGATTGGTTTTGGAGGTTTCATTTGGGGTTTTTTTTTTTAGACTGTAACTTTTTCAGAGAGTTAAGGCTGGAGCTGTGATTCCCTGGGCTGTGATTCCCTGGCTGTGCCACTGCTCTCAGCTGGCTGCCTGTAGGGTGTCTGATGAAGAACTGTAGCGAGCAACATGCTGTGCTGCACCAGGTATGGCTGCGCTGCCAGCCGTGAGCACAGCATTGGCCGAGGACATCGTGAGCGTTGCCTTTGTGGTGTTTGAAACGTGAGTGCAGGACATGAACAGCCCTGTGTTGCACAGGGGAGGCGGGTGTGCTCCTGGGCGGAAGCTGTGGAGGCCCTGGGCTAGTTCCAGGTCACAAGTCTGCTGAGTGACTGGGTCTCTGTGAGCCTCAGCTTCCCTTTCTGTATAAAGAGGAAAAGTTACAGTGGTCTCCTTTAAAGAGAAAAATGATTGCTTGAAACACCCAAGACACTTCACCTTCCCAAAAGCTGGAAATAGAGGCAGTGGAAGTGCAAAAGCCTGGCCAGAGCAGGGTCATCTTGGCTGGGGCCAGAAGTAGGTTCATCTGAAAGAGACCAGAAACTATCTGGCATCTATCTGCAGGGTGTTTCTTCCGAGGCACTCTTTCGCTGGTTGTTGGCTCTTGTCCTGCAAAAAAGGGGTTTGGTTGTGTCTTATTAAACCGTTTTTGGCCCATTTTCCTCCCTGCAGATGTCTACTCCATCTCTTTGGCCCTTGGACTCTACTGCTGGCAGCAAGAGCACCAAGGCTTAACTATACCTTGGACAGAAAGGGGTCTCCTACTCAGGATCCTTCCTGAGCAGCTCATTCCTGGAGCGCAGGGTCCCTGTCCCCTTGTGCAAGCTGGGACAGGCTGTGAATGCAAGCAGGACCTGCTAGGATGTAGGGGCAACTTGGGAGGAGAGCTCAGTGCCCTGCTGAGCCCTTGTCCTTCTCATGGAAACTTCGGCTCAAGCTAGAAACATCTCGGTACAATGGCAGAGAGAAGGTGCAGCTCCTTGCTATGGGTATCCTGGCTCCAAAGGAGACTCTCAGAGAGGGTCTTGTCAGATTTGCTGGGACAACAGCATCAGTTTATGCCCTGAAGGCAGCACCAGGTTTCTGCAGAGGTTAAAGGAAGCAAACTCCATGTGTTTCTGCAGATGATTATTATTATTATTATTGTGTAATACTTTGCAAGCTTGAACCTGGTAAAAAACTGTGTAAACAACGAAGGAAGAGAACTGACCACTTTGGTGACTCCTGCAGAGAGGGTTTCTCTTTCTGGATGATGATCCAGACTTTGCTGATTGTTCCTGAGTGGAAATTGAGAGTGAGATCCAGAATCACAAACAGGTTACTTGAAATAAGATTTCTTTTGTGGTTTCTGTGACCTCGTAGCTCAGACTGTGCTGGAAAGAACTCCTTTAATGTGAATATAACTAAATCAAACATGGGATTTTTGCTTTCCATTAAGACCCAGCCCTGGCGTTTGTGTTCATCAGAACAGCCCAGGGCTGCTAAGTTAAACAGCAAAACTCCCACTGGGTTCATCACTGGAACAGTACAAGGCCTGTGCTTGTCACAATTCATAATATGAAGCAGCCTTAAATTCTGGGGATGCAGGGAGTTTAGGCTTTGGTTTCCTTGGCTGGAAGTGGCAGGAAGCGCTGCGCAGCCTGCCTGGGAAAGGGATCCTCATAGGGACCCCTTTCTGCCACCCCAGCTGACAAGGATGTGTGGCTGCTGAGCTTCCTTCAGCGGGTGGTTGGTTGTCTTGGAGGGAGCAAGGCAGTAACAGCCCCTTGTGCTGAAGCAAAGCCATGGTAACTGCATGGGATGTCTCTATTGTGTGCTCCAAAGGCAGCCTGAGCTGCAACACTGAAAGCAAACAAGCTCCCTGGGCTCTGGAGTCCTGACCAGCTCAGCTTGAGCCTCCCAGTTAATGGGATAAGGTTTTTACTGGTAGAGCTTTACATGCAGAGACCTCTTCTGCCCTCTGTGTGCTTGCAGCTTCTCCGGTATGCAGTAAGATCAGGCTTGTGTCTGGCCTCAGCCAAAATCCCTCTGCCTGCCACCATACAGCCTGCTCCGTGCTCGCCATTGCTGTGTCTTGTGGAGGAGGCTCACTTGTAGGACCCTGCTCACTGGTTGCTGCTCCATGCAAAGTGTTTTGGGAAGCAGCAGGCAACCTGTTCTCTGAACTATGCTCAGACCATGGAGGGAGCAGGGCCAGATGCAGACCCACATAGGGTCTGATGTGTGTCCTGGCCAGGAAGATGCCTCCTGTCTGAGAGTGGTCTTCTGAGAATCATAGAATCACAGAATCATTAAGGTTGGAAAAGACGTCTAAGATTATCAAGTCAGTTGAAATTGAACCGTCCAGCTGATGGGTGGACTTGATGATCTTAGAGGTCTTTTTCCAACCTTAATGATTCCATGATTCCAAGTCCAACCATCAGCCCAACTCCACCTCTATTCTCTATAAAATACTTGGACTCTGTGC
This sequence comes from Dromococcyx pavoninus, assembly GCA_033558185.1. Classification (NCBI taxonomy): domain Eukaryota; kingdom Metazoa; phylum Chordata; class Aves; order Cuculiformes; family Neomorphidae; genus Dromococcyx; species Dromococcyx pavoninus. The sequence continues at coordinate 85,791 of JAUMJL010001575.1, read as the reverse complement.
TACAGGAAAATATGTACAGTGAACCTAACTGTCTGTCTTCTTCTGCAGAGCAAACTTCCCATGACTAACAGATGCTGGCCTAGATTATGAGCTCAAACAAGAACGCTCGCTACAATCGTTTCTCCAGTGGCACAGCAAACATCACTAATTCTGAAAACACTAACGGGGTAAGGCTCGGTGTTGGCAGAGGACAGGGTGAGGGGCTGCTGCTTATGTTCTCATCCTTGCTTTCAGGAAAGACAAGATGGTTTTTGAAAATACAGTACTTTCTTGTCTCTTAAAAATCACAGTATCCACAGCTAGAAGTTGGAAATATCTATATGTAGGTTTTTTCACCAATTGAGGAGAGACAGTGAGCTGGGCTGCACTGATACACACTGACCTTCATTTTGTCAATGTTTCAGACAAGAATGGAAACCACTTTTGGGCCAGCCTACTCTGCTGTGACGACCATCACAAAGGGTGAGTGTATTTCCTGCACAGAGCTTCTCTCCAGAGCACTGTGTGTGATTCCTACCAGTGTTGTTATTGTACAGATCATAAAGCTGTTGGGAGAAATACTGTGTTTTTTACAGGCAGGTGCTCAGGGGCTGCTTTCAGTGTTTTGCAGCCCAAGTGTTGTCCAATGATGGAATCTGATCACCAAGCGTGATGGAAATCAGCATGCACAGATATTTTCTCCCATTAGGCAGAGTTAACAGCACCACTGGGAAGCCCTTGCTGAAATTAGGATGGTACAACAGGGTTTGATACAGAGCTCAGTCCCAAACCTTATTTATCTCTGTGACTTTTCCTGCAATCATTGCCAGTGTTGAAAATCCCCATCTTTGTACTCTGCCTGGCTGTGAGTCACTCTGGACATGCTGGTAAACCCCCAGGGCCATTTTTAGCTCAGGCAGGAGGGGCTTCAAGTTCATCTGCATGTTTAAAATTCCTGTGCTTTGTTCCTGAAAGCCCAGCAGGTGAGGAGCCCATGTCCTGCTGTGGTGTGAAAGCAGGAAGAGCTCTGGTTGCAGTTTGGAATAAAAATATCCTTACTTTACTGAAGATAAAGTATGGCACTTGACAGTGATTTAGATAAGGAAATGAATATCTGCCTGGGAGGTTGTTTGGATTACATTTGTACCTGACTCTTGAGTCCAGATGTTTTTGGACTCCTGAATATTTACATGGAAAATTTTATATAAGTCAGTAACGTGATCATTACACAAATAGCTCCAATTTAATTTAGCTTCCCTTGTGCTGCAAGAATGCCCAGACCTCCCTGGATCAAAGCAATTTCTGTTGGTGACTGAAATATGGGAGTATAAAGTTTCCTTTTAATGGTGTATTTAACCTATGGCTCTGGCAGAGTATTGTCTGTGCTCTTTTCTACCTCAAAAGGCCGTGTGCGTTCCAGCAGGCTGTCAGAGATCAGGGTTGTTCTAGATCTCTAGAACTGGAGTTTGGGATTTAGAGTTTGGGTCGGAAGGGACCTCAAAGCCAAATCAGTTCCACACTCCTGCCATGGGCAGGGACACCTCTCACTGGATCAGGTTGCTCCAAACACCTCCAATCCTTCAACTCCTCCAGGGGTGGGGCAGCCATGGATTCTCTGGGCAACCTGTGCCTCCCCACCCTCATTGTGAAGAATTTCTTCCTAATGTGTAATGTAAATCTTCCCCCTTCCAATATAAAGCCATTTCCTCTTGTCCTGTCACTCCAGGCCCTTGTAAAAAGCCCTTCCTCAGCTTTCCTGTGGCCCTTTCCAGTACTGGAAGGCTGCTCTAAGGTCTCCCCAGAGACTTCTCTTCTCCATGATGAACAAACCCAACTCACTCAGCCTGTTCTCATAGCAGAGGTGCTCCAGGCCTTGGATCATCCTGTGGCCTCCTCTGGACTCGCTCCAACAGTTTTATATCCTTCTTATGTTGGGGATTCCAGAACTCAACACAGACTGATCTGTGGCTCAGAAATGTTACTGAGGACCCTAAATTCTTGCTTTTTAAAAAGTTTTTTTTTTTTTCATTTGCTTTAAAGCTGACGGGACCAACACTTTTAAACAGCATCGTCGGACCCCATCCTCCTCCAGCACGCTCACCTATTCCCCGCGAGATGAGGACGATGGCATGGTAGGTGCTGCCAGGAGCCACCCTGCTGATGGGCTGAGCTGATTGTATGGCAAATGAAAGATGTCTGGTGCTCCTCCTGACCTCTGTGCCTCCCTCATCATTCCTGTGCACTGCTTTCTGTCTTCACCAGAGGCAGCATTTCCTGGCTGCTCCTGTGGTTGGTGCCGTGGGGAAGCAGAGGCTGCTTCTGACCTAGGGCGTTTGGCTAGCACTGTGGGTGCTCGTTTTCAGACTGCTTGAAAACAGTATGTGGTTACAAAGCCCAGAAGCTACAAATCCCACAGGCCTGCTCGTGAGGACATCCCTGCCTCCTGCTGCTGCAGCATGCTCTGATCTCCTGAGCTTGGGAGAGATCAGAGCTCCTGTCAGTGATGTCCAGTGCTGTGGCTGAGGGTAGCCCCGATCAGGGTGTGTGGATGGACCATCCAGCAGCACAGCTGGACTGACACTTGTGACCAGAAAATCCATTCCTCTTCCCACCTGCAGATGGGGCTTGTGACCACAGGGAGCACGTTTGATGTCAGACACCACAGACTGCTCAGCTCCTGGATTACATCATCGGAGTCTTCTCACAAACCATTCCCATCTCTTGCAATATCTTTGCATAAAAGCACTTCCCAATTTTATACCCAGCTTTCTCATTCATCACCTCACTTCTGAGTAACTTCTTTTTGGAGAATCTAGTGATCCAACAGGCTTCAGGGTTAGCTGCTTAAGGAGAAATTACATCAGCTAAATCAATTAAATCAAGAGCAGTGGCAGCCAAGCAAACCTAAGTGAATGGACAGACAGCTCAGAGGCCTTGATCTCCTCTCCCTGGTGCTCCAGCCACCTCTCATAACCACAAGCTCCTGTTTAGACTGAAGTATGTCAGTAGTAGACTCTTCAAATTAAGTCGTTGTAGACTTTGTCAGGTTACAAGACCCAGCTTCCAAGCCTGGGATAAACGGATCCCTGCTGCTGCTGAAGTCAGACACTGGCAGAGGCTAGGGTCAGTAGCAGCATGGAGCTACAGCACTGCTTAAAATGAATTTGACACCAGATTGCAAGGAGCTTTATTGTCAACAGCCTATAATGTTCCTTCTGTTGCTCAGGAATCTTGCTGTGTTTTATGTGAGTGGGTGTTTGTTTTTTCAAAACGTCCTTTGAATGTTTGCCTTGTGTCCTTGGCAAATGCAGCTCTTCCATCCCATCACTGACCCCGTGCTGCTGCACCTCTGCTCCGGGAAGCCCCTGGCTGTCAGCACTGATGCTGTGGGCTGAGGGCTGTGCTTACTGCACCCTTTTCACAAGCTGTGCAGTTCTCAGAGCATAGGAGAGGATTTTTTACGGAGGAGCAGGGGTGCTGGGAATGTTACTTTAAGCCACATCTGATGAACAAGCTTCCCAGCTTCTTTGAAAAGTACAGTGTGGCAAATTGAGGTGTGTTGCCAACAGCAGGAGACATCTCTCCTAAGACCTTGCCTCAGTCCTCTTGGACAGTCCCAGCCCACTTCCCTGGAGTGCTAAGTACTCTTCAGAAAAAACAGATTAATGAGTGCTTCAGGAAGCAGCCTGCGGCCCTAGGTGCTAACAAACCAGAAGCACTGTGTCCTTGCTCTGCCCCCTGCTCCAGACAAACTCTCACCAACACCTTCAGGAAGCTGCCTTTTCTTGGTCAAGAAATAATCTGGGGTTTCCCTCCCTCATGGCCAAGTTTTCCCTTCTCCAGAAGTTGCCATGGGCTTCTCAGCCATAAGAGGGACAATAGAAGAGGCACTGGAGCCCTCCTGTGACCTGCACCTCCCCCTTTTTCTTTCATTTTTAGAGCTCCTGTTACTGAAACCAAAAGCAGAGCAGCATGTTCTGTGCATGAGGCAGGGGTTATTGAGAGGCTGCTGTCATCTCTCCTGGAAACAGTGCTGTGGGTTCCCAGCCTTGCTATGCTTACAGGGAATGAGAACAAGGACTCCACTAGAGCCTTCATGCAGAGGCTACTTTTGTAGCTGACATGATGGGAACTGTACCTAAAGAGTCCAGCTGAATATTGGGTTAGATGTATGTTAATGGATGAAGAGCTGACAGGCTGTCCAAAGTCCCAGTTGTTTTCTGGGGAGCTTCACTTGTGATCCAGAGGCCTGACTGAGTCACCAGCCAGGGGCGAGCTATCCATCTTTGATCAAATGACATCTGAGCACTCCATCCATGGGCTCTTTGAAGATGGACTTGATATTTAGTGCAGAAATAGCCCTGCAGAGCTGTGGGGAGGTGGGGCCCTTCTGACAGATCCTTCCAAATACAAGCCTGGCTGAAGCAGTACCAATTGTGTCACTGTGCTGGCTGCCCCACACACCAATTGTGCTGCAAAGCTCAGTCAGAACAGCCAGGCTAGGAGCAGGAAGCAGTGCAGTAACTGACCCTGTAGAGCTGAGGTCTCGCATCTTAACCTGGCTTGCTTAGAAAAAAAGGCTGCAGGTACCTAGAGGGGCACTAAATGCCAGCGCACACCTCTGCCGTTCAGCGTTGTCTGTACAGCCCAAGAGGGATGATCTTTGTCAGCACATCCATTTCCCTCTTGCATGGCTTACACCAGCTTTAGCCCAGCCAGAACACATTGAGCAGAGTCTGCAGTGTGGCACAAACCTGGTGAGGCTGTCTCACGTGCCCCCCTCCTGGAAGTGCTCTTGGGCTGCAGTGCCCCTCCTCTCCATCAGTGATCCACACAGGATGTTGCTGTTGATAAAACTGCCTCTCTGCAGAGCCTGCCACTACTGCCCTGATCTCTGTGTCACCTCCAGAATGCAAACTGTGCACAGTCAGTCTTGTTCCTTTAATAGCTTCTGTTGCTAGTGGAGGACAATAATAAAATTAATGGATACACATAAACCTGATTTACCTCGTTATAACCATTCCTTCTCAGAGTTTACATATTTCGCCAATAAATATGCCTTCCTTAATAAAAGAGCTTTATGCTTTGACTTCTTAGCAGTTGCAGCAATTTTGAGCTGCTAGGATCCTGGTATCATAAAAATTAAGGAGCAGAGCAGTATGAAGAACCAGCAGGATCCTGGTCTGCTCTTCTTCTGCAGCCCAGCAAGGACTGCACTCAGGCTGCGGTGTAGTCTGTCTCGGGGGAAGGCAGCAGTGTCTGAAGCTCATCTTGTGTCTCGTTGCTGAATTTCCTGCCTGTCCCACTGGCCTCCTGCATCTCTTTTGTCTGCTCTTGGGTCTGACGTTACATATGTTCACCCAGGGCAAGGACACAAAATACAGCTCGAAAAGTTCAAGTTGAACATGAGGAGAAAATGTTCTGCTCATAAGGAACTGCAGGACAGGAACCCAGGGTGCAGAGTCTCATCTGTGCAGCTTTCCCGATTCCAGCTGGGCAGTGCCAGGGCTGACCTGGTTCAGGGCCAGGGAAGAACCCTCTTTGAGTTGGCAGCAGGGCCAGCAATCTCCAGAGCACCTCCCAGTCAGCACCTCTAAGAGTTTGTGGCTGCTGTAGGCTACAGTCAAGCCACGTATAGGTGTGATACAAGCAGCCTGGGCAATGGTCATCTCTAATGCTAAGAGTCTGCAGTTTATGGCTTCATTCTCCCATCTTTGTCAACCTATCCATTTTGCTACTTGGAGACTTTTATGGCTTCTCTCTGTGCTCTTCCCAGTCTACCAGCAGCACCTCTTCCCAAGTAACCCAGCAGTGGCAGCACTGCTAGCTGTTCCAGACCCCCAAATCCTTTCACCTTGTGCTCTAAAGAGTCTCCAGTTTCGCTTTGATGCTGAATTGCATCGTGGCTATGCGCTGCTGGTTGATATTCCAGCAGCAGCATTGCCTCAAAGCCAATCCCAAGGCTGCCACAGCCAGTGGGATTTTTCTTGATTGGTGCCTGCAATGTCCACTGAGCTCTCCCCTCCCGAGCAGGAAGCGACAAAGCCAGTCTGTTACCGAATTGAATAGAAGGAAGTCTCCACACTTACGCAAAGAAATTTGGCAGAAGTTAGATAGTGAGTGGAACAACAAGTGCTACTGCAGGAGCTGTAGAAAGTGCTGGAGCTGGTGGCTGTCTCGGGGGGAGACTTACAAAGCAGTCTGTGAAGGATTAATTCTTCCATCCCATTGATTTGCGGATGCGCACGGTAAGTATGCGAACGAAGGCACCTTGGAGATAAGTTAATATGCTTGGAATTTAGATGTCAGCTCGGTTTAGTGAGTTAATCCTGGACAATGCCTGTCCTGTCTGTGAGCACGGGGCAGAAGGAAGGGCAGCAGCAGCGAGACACTGCTGGGGGCCACTCTATGCAGCTTGGCAGAGTGGGTTAACAAATGGAGCAGCTGAGTTTTGTGGAGGGGGGGACTGAATTTAAGTCTCTGTACATAGGGTTTTGGAACCGAGGGGGGAATTATTTGCAATAACAAGAAGTGGTTTTTATCTCTTTGAAGCCTCCGATCAGCACCCCACGCCGCTCTGACTCTGCTATCTCCGTCCGTTCATTGCACTCTGAGTCCAACATGTCCTTGCGCTCGACGTTCTCACTCCATGAGGAAGAGGAGGAGCCAGTAGGTATTTGGGATTTTCTGAAGGAGCAGTATTAGGAAGTTCAGTGTCAAAAGAGTAACTTAGTGGACTCTTGTGAGTACATAAAGCAATCTGGGTCTGGTTTTGGGGTTGTGTGACAATTAAAAGCCTGGCTGTCAGGATTTCTGTTTTTTTTTTCCGCCACTGACTTCTGCAAGTTACTTTGCTTCCTTGTGTACCATTTCCCCATATGTAAAGAGGGGACAATGGTGAGGCTTTTCTGCTTCACAGGAAAACTTGCAAAGTTTTGTGTGATTCCCTGGCTCTGCTGCATTGCTGTAGGGGGTTGCAAGTCTTTAAGCTGGTGGTCTAGCCTCAGGCAGCAGAACTAATACAGTTCTCCATGGATTCAGAGCCCCATCGTGCATTTAGGGCTGCATGGTACCACCCTGCTGGCTTGATTGTAAACCCCAGAAGGGTGCAAGGAATTGTCCACGTCTAATTTTTTCAGGGAGGACACTTTTAAGCTGAGCTTAGTGTGTGACCCTTAACTAACCCTGGACTGGATGCATAAAAGGTCACGCGGTGTTTTGCCACAGATCTGGGATAAAAGTATGTGTTTGATATTTATGAGCCCAGGGGCTTGTGTTTGCTGTTCTGAGAGAAGCACAGGATGAAAAGACAGACAAAACCACGGTGATTGATTTGAAATGCTCTAAAATGTGAAGTCCTGCTCGGGCGTGGAGTGGAGAACTGTGCTGCTCTGGGAGGATGTGCTCAGAGCCCATGCTCTGGCACTCCCAAGTTGGTAAACAAAGATGGAGGGATGGAGAGATGGGCCTGTTGCAGCAGAAACAATGTTGTTTCTCCTTCATAAGGGAATGAAAGAGCCCTTCCTTCAGGATGTTTCAAAAATAGAAAAGGGCAAGCTGTTTTAAAATTGCCTTTAGACTTCAGGCTTCATCCAGGGGACATTTTTGACAACGCGCTGTTCGGTCCAACCAAGCAAAAAGTACCAGACAGTGCAGCCCAGGCAGTTCTGGTGACTTGAGTCACTCTGACAAAGAAGTTGGTCTGTGCAGTTTGCTGTTGGGTCCTGATGCTGCCACATGCTGGTGGCTGTCAGTTTGTGATGAGCTGAGGGTCTCCAGCCATCCCCAACTTCCCCTCCCTCTTACATACCAGAGGACAGCAGATCCAGACAAAAGTGTTTCAAGTTAACGAAACCTCAGCGTGTTCTGTGCCCCAGGCTCCCCAAGGCTTGCTGGTGAAGAGTTGTTTTGTTCTTCTGCAGAGCTGGAGGCTCTTACATTTGGACTAATCCTTGTGCTCTCTCTGTCCCCTTCTCTTCAGGAACCACTGGTGTTTGCTGAACAGCCATCTGTGAAGCTGTGCTGCCAGCTGTGCTGTAGTGTGTTTAAGGATCCAGTCATCACAACCTGTGGGGTAAGGCCGTGCTCCTCCAAATCATGAGCGTGGGCTCCTCAGATGTCCTGCATGACCTGCAGTGAATCCCTCACTATCCTACATGGCCTGTAGCAGAGCCCTCACATTGTCCCAGTGACCGTCAGCCTGAGTGAGCAAAGGCGAGGCAGCCCCTGGCCGGGGAAGCCAGGCCAGTGTAGGAGCAGGGGTGCTGATGGATGTGTTAGGTTTCCCTACAAGGCAGTGCTGCTCCAGTCTGCAGTGGGTGTGCAGGGCACTCTGCAGTCAACCTGAGAACCCTGCAGCTGGCTTAAAATTGTGCTGCTTTTCCCAGGAGAGCTGTACTGTCAGCCTGCCTGTCTTGGCTACAGTCAGTCTTCCTGGTGTGGCTTCAGTGAGGTCTAATGTTCCTCGTTCTCTGTGCTGAAGGGCTCTGCAGAGTGCTGCTGCCTCCCAGGCTCCCCAGAAACGGCTGCTCTTTAGTTGTGAAGAAAATGTTTCTTATAAAACAATAATGGCTTGAAGCTTCATTTAGTTAATGTTTGCAGAGGGATTTGAGATACTCTAATGAAAGGCATGGAGTATTATGAATATTATTCTGTATTCCATTTTACTGGGATTTAATAGAAACTGTATATTATCCCTGCTTCTGTGCTATGTGTGAAGAACAATGGCTTTGTGACGGGCTTTCTAGTGCTTCTGATGTGCTTCTGATTCCTGGGATGGAGCTGTGGTGAGAAAACCAGAGCAGGGTTGTTTATTGCAGTGAGGATGCTATTCCCAAAGGTGCTGGAAGTTGGTGCAGTTTCGCTGCACCATTTCAGTCAGCAGATCTTCATGGGGACACTGAGGTTTACTGGTTAATATGGAAAAACCGCTCTGCTGCAGGAAGCAGACTGGCTTCATTTGCAGTCCTGGTTTGGCAGCTCTGGAGAGAGCATCGTGCAGCTGTGCAGGGCAGGAAAAGGCCAAACGAGCAGGGCAGCAGATAACAGCTCTGAAGAGTGACTTGCAGTCTCTCCAGCGCTGCTGCCAAGCACTGGCCCCATGGCAGGGGGATGTGGCCAAGAAGGCTCCAGGGAATCCATGGGTCCAGTTCAGGGTTGGTGAAATGCTGCAGGCTTTGTTCGTTTCTTTCTATTCATTAGCATGTTAGATTGGATTTGGTATTTTATAAAGTTAAATTTTTACAATGCATTTCTGATATAAGAAGAGAGAGAGCACTGTTAAAGTGGCAAAATGTACAGTACATTTAAAAGCCTTACAAACCTGCTGCCCCATCCACCTGACAGAGGGAGAGCTTTCGCTTAGTCAGAAGAGCTGCAGAGGGATGAATGTGATGGGCTGACTGGCCAAGGACAGGGAGAGGCCAGACTTCCCCTTACTCTTCCCCATGAGGACTTCTCAAGGATTTAGAGGAATGACATGGACTAAAGTGCAGGGTGGAGTGGAGAAACCCCAGGCAGACCTGGAAGGTAGAAATACCAGAATGGGGCAGAACATTCCCCTGGCTTTGGCTTGCAACATGATTGTGGCCTGGTCCTGAGCAGAACAGTACCATCAGAGCTTCACACTATGTACTTCAGCCTTCTCACTACCAGGGCCTGTGTTGCACTCTCAGCTGCCTGAGCAAGCAGCTGGTTTCTGCCCTGCAGTGCAGACTCAGGAGCACGCTGAGCTAAAAAGCAGGCAGAACAGCTGTTGAGGCCCCTGTGCCACAGGCTTTGGTAGCTCCCACCTTTCTTTCTCATCATTAGCCACGGGGAATAATTTGTCTGATGTTTACGCTGACACTGCTGTTTCTCCTTGTCTCCACAGCACACATTTTGTAGAAGATGTGCCTTAACATCTGGTGAGTAAGAACTATTCTTGTGTGGTGCAGCCAAAATGCTGTTATTTTCTGAGTTGTCTGCATTCACTTGAAGAGGAACCCACAGAAAGAAAGACGTCTGAAGGGCTTAAACCAGGCTGTCAGTCACAGATGGCCACCGCAGTGGCGATGGGCCGGGACACGGGTGGCTGTGCAGCTCAGAGCCTTGATGGAACGCACTGTAGCATGGGCACTAGAGGGCTAGGCCTGTCTCTTGGGCACAGGGTGTTATCAAATGCTGGAATATGTAGTGAATAATCCCAGGATAATACAAGTCTCACTCAGAGTTGAGCCATTGATTTCAGACAGAAAGCTTTCCATGGCTGCCTGTCTAAGGGGCAGGGGCGCCGTGTTTGGCAGAGACCCATCAAACCCTCCTCTCCCATCCCTTTACACCAGCTCTCTGGCCACTGACTGAGCCTGTGCACAGCAGCACACAGAGCTGCTTTATCTCACTCAGCTCTTCCAGGAACCTGGTGGAACCCAAGTGTCTGGCTGCTGGCCTGGCCTAACCAGCTCCTGCTTGGATTGGACTCTGTGCTACAAAGAATACTTGATTTGGCACAAGCCTGTGCCCCTCTTGGAAAGCCATTGAGCACAAAGCCAAGCCATTTATGTAACCAGAACAGCAAGCCCTGAGGAGGCTCCCTGGGAGTCCAGCAAAACAGCAGCTTGCTCCATCCTCCACATGAGGGGTCCCTCTACTTTGCATGCTGGCCGTCTGTCACCATGTGGTGCTGTATCTGTCCCAACCAGCAGATTTGCAGCAAAAGACTTTGCAATTCCAATCCCGAGTTGCTCAGTTTGGCTCCTGCCCTCAGAGCTTGTGTCTTTGCTTCCTTGCAGCGTCCCTAGCCTGCAGTGCTTCCTAGAGAGGTCAATGCCCCAACCCTGTCAGTGTTTCAGAGGCATTTGGACAATGCTTAATAATGTGCTTTAACTTGGTCAGCCCAGAGTGGCTCAGGGAGTTGAACTGGATGATTATATTAGGTCCCTCCCAACTGAAATAGTCTGTTCTGATCTCCTCTGTGTCCTGCTGCCAGAAGAGGAGCTGAGCCACAGGCCTGGGTCAGGGAACGGGTTGTGTATAAGCATTGGTTGGTTTGTAGCCACGCTGTGAATACTGTCACTCAGCAAGTCAAGGCAATCTAATTAGTGTGGCCTTTTTTATTAACATAAACTGTAACTTTTCACCAAGCTCTAAGACAAACCAGAGACAGTGGCTTGCAGTCCTGTGTCAATATTCATGGCTCATCCCATTGCCCCCAATCTGGGAGCTGGTTGACTTGGCCAGAGAGGGCAAAAGAATAAAATCTCCTGCAGTGTCTTAAGCCTCGCTGACTCTCTCTCCCTCTTTTCCTCCCCTTCCTGGCAGAGAAGTGCCCTGTGGACAATGCCAAACTGACCGTGGTGGTGAACAACATCGCGGTGGCTGAGCAGATCGGGGAGCTCTTCATTCACTGCAAGTATGGCTGCCGGCCTGCAGCCAGCAGCAAGCCCGCTGCCTTCGAGGTGGACCCCCGCGGATGCCCGTTTACAATTAAACTGAGTGCCAGGAAGTAAGTGTCTTGTCACCAGTATGCAACCTCTCCAGGGAAAGAGCTTTGCTACCAGCAATCTGTTGTTGTATCTGAGCTGCCCTGCGGCTCCTGGGGACAGCACAGCTCCCACCAGCCATGGGGCGTGCAGGGCGGTGGGAAGGGGCAGCATGACTCGAGGGGATGATTCTTTCCACTGTCTCAGTCTTAGGATGATGGAAGATGAGCTTGTGTCAGAGAAAGGATGCTGGTCTCTGCTCCCAGCTTACCTGAAAAGTTTCAGCATTGGGATGTGAAAACAGCCACCTCACTTCTAGGGGTGAAATACTGTGGCTGTGGTCAAGCAGAGACATTGGGATTCTTTTTGTAAGAGGAGTTACTCTAGTTATATCCCGGGAATCTGAAATATCTCTCCCTCCCCACCCTAAATGCATTCACTCTCTTCCCTGTTGCCAAGCCATTGCCTGTTGTTGATGGCTGCCTGAAGGCTCAACCAATCAGCCGCAGAAGTACATGTTCCCTGCATAAATATGCACTATTATTCCTCTTAGACTGGACAAATGGGAATTTAAAGCTGTAATTGCAGCCTCAGAGCAGGAGGTTTTCAATAACCTGACAGTCTCCCAGGGCTGGTTTCCTCTTTTCCTGATGATCTGTGAGTTTTCTGCTAATTTTTGCTTATCGATGGTTTTCCCTCCTTTTGCTTCTCTCCATGGGCAGAGATCATGAAAGCAGCTGTGATTACAGGCCGGTTCGCTGCCCCAATAACCCTAGCTGCCCACCTCTCCTGAAAATGAACCTGGAGGCACATCTGAAAGAGTGCGAACACATAAAATGTCCCCACTCCAAATACGGGTAAGGAGGTGGTGCTTTTTAGTGGGAAGTTTGCACTGAGCTCATTTCTGAGCTGCTTTTTGGCTGCAGTCGCCTCGGGATAGCCCCATGGGCTCTGAGCAGCTTTACCCAGGCACTGGCCTGAGACAAATCAGGCTGGCAGGGCTTGCAGAAGGCAGTTGGGAAGGGGCAGGTCACGCTGCCCAGCTGTAAGCCCTGCTGGTAACCGAGGAGGAGGCTGAGGTGCGTAGGCAGGAGAATTGCTGGAGGAGAGTCAGAGCACTGCATGTGGCCAGAGCCACGCAGGGAGGAGGACAAGTACCAGCATCTTTCAAACCAGTCCTTCTCCCAGGGCAAGGGAAGTGCTGCTCAGCTTCAGAGGGCCGATTGCTACCCGAGCGGGAGTGCAGCCTGGGCTGGGGGTTCCCTGTGGAACTAAGCTAAGGTTACTGTTGCAGGAAGAGATTCTTGGAAGGAGCATAGCAAGGCGAGTCCTGATAGAGCAGCCCCGACTCCCTGCCATGCTGCAGGCCCACGGCAGCATCTGCTGAGGTCAGCTGCAGTTTTTCCATTGGTTTTGATGGCTTTTAGATTGGCCTCCTGGCGAGCACGTGAACTGGCACCACATTGTGTCTCTTGCCCAAGATCTGCTTTTCCTCGCAACTATCTAGACAGACAGACAGACAGACAGGTTGGTTTGGGGCTGGAAGAATGGGAGCTGCTTGGCCTCCTTGTGTCCCTGAAGTTGCCTGCACCCAGCAGGATGGAGAACTACAGTCCCACTGCTCCTAGCAGGAGGAGCAGAACAGCTGGGGATCTACACAGGCCTCAGACCTCCCTCTCAGGAGCCAACTTAGCAAGGAGGTCTTCGATGGCTCCAGCCAGCATCTGCCTTTCCCCTGCAGGTGTACATTCATAGGAAATCAAGACACTTATGAGACCCACCTGGAGACGTGCAAGTTTGAAGGTCTGAAGGAGTTCCTGCAGCAGACAGACGATCGCTTCCATGAGATGCAAGTAGCAATGGCCCAGAAGGACCAGGAAATTGCCTTCCTGCGCTCCATGCTAGGGAAACTCTCAGAGAAGATAGACCAGTTGGAGAAGAACCTGGAGCTCAAGTTTGGTGAGTCTACACTGGATGAGCTCTCTGATCAGAGCTGTAGGGACAGGGTGGCTCTTTGGATGGTGCATTACAGGGTTCGTCCCATGTTTAAAACTGGTGCTGAGCAGGTGTCAGGAGGTTCAAATATTCCTTGCAGAGGAACAAATAGGGGTTCCATTGACTTCTCTGCTGCTGGAACATCATGAGACCTAATCCTGCAGTCACCACTGACATAGCAAGTCCTAGAACTGTCTGCAGGCCACTACCACCTTTCTCCCATGACTTTTTCCTGTGCAGTCCGTGGGCACAGGCCCCTATAAAAATCAGTGGGTCAAACAGCCAACAACACAGCCATCCTAGAGCCCAGCCTATCTCAACTCTGAAATCTGCTGGGTCCTCAGCATCCAAGTACAATTTGCATTTCAATAGGAGACACTCTCCTGCATTTCCCTGGCGATAACAGCAGTGGGTTCTCCTTGCTCCTTGTTCAGAGGTTAGGTGGGAGTGGGTGTCCTCTGCCCGTTCCCTGGATGCTGTCACTGCCTCTGCAGTGACTAAAGGCCTGTCCATCTCTCGTAGATGTGCTGGATGAGAACCAGAGCAAGCTGAGCGAGGACCTGATGGAGTTCCGCAGGGATGCCTCCATGCTGAACGTGAGGAGGGGGCCAGGTGCTGGGGCTGAGCAGGGATTGCACGCAGTTAGCTGCTGGCTCTGCTGCTGGTTAGGCTTCTCCCACAGTGAGGGGAGCCTTTTGGGTTCCCTCCACTTGCTGGCTGGGCTCATCCCAGCTTTGGTTTGCCTTTACTGCAAGGGGTCTGGATGGAGGTTCCCTCTAAGCTGATTTAAAGGCAACTCAGTAGGCTCATTCTGATTTTAACTGGTTCTGCTGCCTTTTCTCAGCCTGTTGCTGCTCTTGAAATATGTTACCAGAGGGAAAGATCCCCTGCAGCAAGGAGAGAGCCCTCTGTTCCACAGCCTGGGCACTCCTGACCTTTTATACTAGCCAGCACCAGTATGCCCTTCTCCCTGCCTGCTGAGAAAGCAGGAGGGTAAGCAGATCCCTGCTAACAAGCTGGGAGTGAGAGGTGTCTTATGATTTTGGACATTATTCAAGCAACGATGGTGGATAGACATTCCTCCCTAGTTCAGGCAGACTGCATCCCACTGGATTAGGAGGAACTCACTCTGTTTTTCCTAAGCATATGAATGAAGTGAGTCCCCATGGACGCTGTATGGACTGGGCTTTGAATGAGATTACAAAGAGACCTTCCAGTTCTTCTGCAGCAAGGTGGGCTTCAAGAGCTCAGCTAAGAAAGCAGCCCCATAACGAGTTTGATTATTTTTAGCAGTCTGGTGAATGGCAGAGCAAGGATAGTGCATTCTGAAAGGTATTCCTGTGCCTGTCAGAATATTTAAGAGTGTAGCATAGGTCTGAGCCCGGTGGTGTCTGGAGGGAGGTGGCAGAGGGATGTACACATACAGTCCTAGAACAGGAGACTGATCACAGAATGAGTCAGGGCCTTCACGGGGAGTCAAGACCTGTCCAGAGGCAAGAGTGGTTTTAGCAGTGGAGAGAGACAGTCTTAAAGCCGTGCCCAGCAGGGAGACTGGTCTTGATGGCTCTGCAGCTCATGCAGCTTGTTCTGTTTTTCAGGATGAACTGTCCCACATTAATGCTCGGCTCAACATGGGCATCCTTGGATGTGAGTATGCACGTGTTTTTCATCCTCTGTCTGGGTTTGGGGTGATGGCCCACTGAGCCCTTCTAGGTGAGGTCACAGCTGTATCTGGGTGCAGCAGTGCTTCATTCACAGGAAGAAAATCCTGGTGGGAGAGCTCGCCAGAAGCACTGGCTGCAGGGGAGCCCATGGTGCTGCAGGGTCATTAGCTGCTGGGGGAAGATGTCAAGTAGACTCTGCTTCTCTGGCCTCCCTAGGTCCAGCCTAGAGTTGTGTTAGAGAGACGAGTCCGGGGGCTCAAAGCAATGCTAACTCAACGAGTTGTAAGGGTTGAACACCAGTCCCTCCAGCCTCACTGTGAGGGTCTCATGGTTCCTTCTGTGAGGATGTGCCAGGCCAGTGCAGGGAGCTCTGTCTCTTCTAAACTCACCGTGATGTGGTGCAGCACCATCCTTCAGCTTCTCACCTGCCCTCTTGTTTCTGTAGCCTATGATCCTCAGCAGATCTTCAAGTGCAAGGGGACCTTTGTGGGACACCAGGGCCCTGTCTGGTGTTTGTGCGTTTACTCCATAGGAGACTTGCTCTTCAGTGGCTCATCAGACAAAACCATTAAGGTAAGTGCTTACCTCTCCTGTGTCTCTTCTGCATTTGTAAATGTGCTTCAGGTGGGACAGAAACTGAGTTGCAGTTTGGGGAGGTGGGGGCGGTGTCACTTCCCAAAGTTTCTCCCAAAGAATCTTAAATAATTCTTTGCAGTTAGAATAGGGCAAAATTCTCTGTGAGGAAGTGTTCTGTGGTGGTGAAATCGAGAGACAAAAGGTGTTTTTCTCAAAACCCCGATGAGAACCTCATTCCTACTGCTCCTGATTCTGTTTGTGTGGCATCCGAGCCTGTTTTGGCTTCTGATGTTATTTTCCTTTGTTATAAAAAAATCATCTTAGAAACAAAACATTTTCCCCTGATCAAATGTGTCCTTTTTCCATTTTATGGCATGTTTGTTTTCCTTTGTCCTGTTTTCAGTAAGTCAAACTGACAGCACTGCTCCGGTGCAACCTGAACAGCGCTTCCGTGTTGGCTGCTGCTGGCTGGGCTGGGGAGCCACGCGCGCTGCTGCTGAGCCCAGCCAGGAGCTGGGCCTTGATTTAGTTTCTTTGAGCAATAGCAGGAACCACAGAGAATAAAATGGACTTGACTTTCTTCCCTGCCCTGGCTGCTCTGGGCAGCATTCATGTGTTCCCTCTCTTCAGAGAGCAATGTGTGTTCAGTGGGGAACAGCTTTGCAGGGGCAGAGGAGGCTGTGCTGTGGCATCAGAGCCTTGGGAGGAGGTGGGGAATTCCTAAAGCAGAAACCCAAGAGCTGCTTCAGGGTCTTGTGTTGGCCTGGGCTGGGAAAGACGGAGCTGGAGAGGGCTGATGTGTCCAGTGTTCCATTAGCTTCAACCTGACCCTTTGCAGTACCTTTCCTTTCCTAGAGGAGCTTATCTCTGCCGGGTAGCCCGGAAGGCAGGTGCCCTGTTGACAGCCTGTTTCCTCGATTCAGTGCTTTTGTGGCTTTGCCGACATCCTGCCCGGGTCCCCAGCTGCTCTGTCTGTTGGCATGTGACCTGCTGCTGTCTTGTGTTTCCTGTTAGGTGTGGGATACCTGTACCACATACAAGTGCCAAAAGACCCTGGAGGGTCACGATGGAATTGTACTGGCTCTCTGCATCCAGGGGTGAGTGGAGAGGGATGCCTGCCCATGGAGGGGAGAGTGGGGAGAGCGCTGAGGCTTCTGACCATGCCCTTACAGTTCCCATCCTTAGTCCTGCACGTGCCAAGATTGTGCATGCGAGGCACATCTTGCCTCTTTGCTCTTTAAAAATCGACAAAACATGTATCTCTCTGGCCTCCCCTGCTGTCCTGACTTCCTTCCCTGGTCACCAGCAGAGTCCCTGGCCTCTTGCTCAAAGGGCCAATCCAGCCTGGTCTCCCCACAAGACCTGGGCTCCACTCCTGGGGCTGGTGTGTTTGCTATTGGCCCCATGAGGCTGTGGGACTGCAGCTACTCGCCCAGCATGGCGCCTGGGAACAAGCTGGGACCCTGCACCCGTTGCTCTCCCTCGCTGACCTCCCTTTGTTTTCTGGTGACGTTACAGGAACAAGCTGTACAGTGGCTCTGCTGACTGCACCATTATTGTGAGTACCCGGGACCCCTGCTCCGCCTCGCGGCTGGGATGTGAGAGCTGCAGGCCAGCCCCAGGCTGCTGTAGAGTGGGGACCTGTGTCCTTTTTTCTATAAGGCACTTCAGCTGCCAGTGCTGTAAGACAAATAACCCATGTGTGCTCTATTCACGGCCTTCATCCAGGTTACTTCTGGGTTGGATTTGGGTGCTTCCTGCAGGCAGGATTTTCCCCTGCCTGCTCCTGCGTGGGGAGCAGGACACTCGTGCTCTGTGCTGGGGCGGGGGGGGTCAGTCCCGATCAGGCCAGTGGCTCCTGTAGGTGCCCTGTCCTGCCTGTGTTTCTCCCTGAGTGTGGCTGCCTTTCTCCAGAGGCAAAGAGGAAGGGCTGCAGCATGAGGGCCCTGCCCCTGCCCCTCACACACGCTCTTCTCCTTTGCAGGTCTGGGATATTCAAAACCTGCAGAAGGTGAACACGATCCGAGCACACGACAATCCTGTTTGCACTTTGGTCTCCTCGCACAACATGCTGTTCAGCGGCTCTCTCAAAGCCATCAAGGTAGAGCTCTGGGGTGGCTCCTCTTGGCCTGATGGGGACTGATGGCACAAACTGTCAGGCAGTGGTGTCCACACAGGAAGGAAGTGGCATTTTGGTTAGTAGAGGACCTTGTTTGTACACTCTCCTGAACTGCACAAAGAAGAACAGCTACACAGAGGAGCTGCACTGCAGAGGCTTAGCCCATGCTCTGTGCTGAAGTCAGAGATGTTCTGGGATCTGGCTAAAGAAATAATTCTTCTTTCTTTTAAATTTGTAATCCTGAGGCTGCAGGTGAAGTATCTTGGCAGTTCCTAAACATGTGTGTCCTTGGGCCCCCAGCAGACCTACTCAGACCATTGGGAACTGTGTCTGGGGCCTGGAATTGGCTGGGGATTCAGGCTGCCTGTTTGGAAACCCCCTCCAAAGGATTTTGAGTCTGCATTCTTTACCTAAAACATGTAGAAATCAGGGAACAGCTTTGCAAGCTGCCCTTTAAAGCCTTGGCTAGATTCCCTCGGTTCTGCTTCCAGCTCCTGGTGAGATGGCTTATGGGACCCTCCATCTGTAAGAGGGCACATGCTCTTTTCTTTATCTGGGGCCTGGAGTGCTTCAGCGCTCAGGGCTGAAGGAGCAGTGAGACAGCACTAAGCAGAAGGAGAATATGGGGCCTTCTGTTTTTCTTGTCCTCAGCCACTTTCTGCCTGCTGAGCTGAGCAGCCCAGTAGTGCTGCTAGGAGTGGCAAGGTGAGATCTGTTGGTCCCTGGAGGCTGAGGGTTTCGGCCAGGGTTTCCCAGGAGCTGTGGAAATGGCGCTTTCTGGGAACAGGCTGGGAGTGGAGGTCTGGAGGAGTTCTTTATTGTAGCTTTGGTTTAGGTTTTCCAAGCCCGTGGAAGGGGCTCTGACAGTGATGATGCAGGCTCCAAGCGAGTTCTCCCAGGCCCTCAGGGAGCATGCTTACTCAGCACAGTTATTGTGTTTTATCTGCACATCTTTGAGTTCAGGCGATTCCCACTGGGCAGGAGACCCAGCATGAGGTTCCATGTAGTGAGCTGGCAGGGGCCTTGTGCTGTCTGGGCAAGGGTGAGCAGCACCTGGGCTCCATGTTTGAGGCTGCCTGTCCTGCCCCATCACTGCCCAGTCCCCTTGACTCTTCCATGTCTATGTATGGTTTTGCTTTCTGCAGGTCTGGGATATCGTAGGTACCGAGCTCAAACTGAAGAAGGAGCTGACAGGTCTGAATCACTGGGTGCGAGCACTGGTGGCTTCTCAAAACTATCTCTACAGTGGATCTTACCAAACAATCAAGGTGGGACCCTGAGATTTGTGGTAACTGTGAGCCATTGACTCTCCCTGTGCCTCTGCATATCTGTATTCTGTAGTGTGGCTTGATGGATCAGGACCAAAGGTGTCTGCTCAGATGCGAGAGTGCTGCTGTAGTGCTGCTGACACACAGATTTCACTCTGCTGATTGCATCTTCGCAGGCGCGAAGGCCGGGCTCTGGCTGGTCCTTGGGTGCGCAGCTGCTGGCGATTCTCACTAAGATAAAACACGGCCTCGCAGCCATGGTGCCTTTCCTGCTGCCTCGGCAGCTGCCGCAGCGTTATCTGCACTGACAGTCCTGCTGATAAGAAGAGAAGGTCACTGTCTGGCTGCCGAGTTTCCGTGAATCTGAGTGTCGTTTCCAAAATGCCCTCATCTGTGTTGGTTCAGACTTTGATGAACAGTTCACCTCTCAGCATCTGGGTGACACAAGTGTATCTGAAGTTGCCCTCCTCAGTGTTAGTAAATCCCTGTTAATTTGTTTGCATCAGTTTTTAGTGCTCTCAAGGACCAGGTTGTGTGTCCACATGTGTGTGCGTAGTCACACACACAAAGTGTGCCATCTCCACAACTCTTCCTGACTGGAAGTTTAAAGTTGGGCACCTAAATAAGATAGCAGGGCTTTGCTCATCAAGACTGAATATTCACAACAGGACCAATCTGTCCTTAAAGATGTGATCTGGGCACTCATGGAGCCAGGCTGACTCCATGTATGACTGGAGAAGAGCTTCAAAAGAGCTCCCTCCTGGAGAGGGGTCCCTGCATGGGTCTCACCCTGCCTTTGCTCCGGTGTCTCTTTCAGATCTGGGATATTCGCAACTTGGAGTGTGTCCACGTGCTGCAGACATCGGGAGGCAGTGTCTACTCCATCGCTGTGACAAACCACCACATTGTGTGTGGCACCTACGAGAACCTCATCCATGTAAGGGCTGTGGGGTTTGATGCGCTTGTTGGCTTGAGGCTGGGGGAGAGGGGCAAGGAGACGGGGGCCTGGCTCTGCCAGTCCCCTTCATGGCACAACCAAAGCACGGAGGTGTGCGTGGAGGTGGAAACACCTCTTGGAGGAGAAGCTGGTGGCCTGCAGCCCAGTGCAACCTCGGAGGCTTGCTCTTCTCCTGCAGGTCTGGGATATAGAGACAAAGGAACAAGTCCGCACACTGACTGGACATGTGGGTACGGTCTATGCCCTTGCTGTCATCTCCACGCCGGATCAAACCAAAGTCTTCAGTGCATCATATGACCGGTCTCTTAGGGTACGTGTCCAGGACTGAGCAGCTGTTTCTGTGTATTTGGCACTGTTGTTAACACATAGACATCCTTGAGGGAGAGGGAGGACAGAGGATCCTCATCCCTGCATGCCACATGGCCTCATATTTAATTGTGTCACCTGGCTTGAACCCAGTGGCACTCAGCATCGCTGTCCCTCCTGGCGTTCCGGGTTGTGCCAGAGCCCCGTGTGGCTCGCTTGGCTCACCCCTCCTGTGTGCCCGTAGGTGTGGAGCATGGACAACATGATCTGCACTCAGACGCTGCTGCGACACCAGGGCAGTGTCACTGCCCTCGCAGTCTCCAGGGGCCGCCTCTTCTCCGGCGCCGTGGACAGCACTGTAAAGGTTGGTTTTCCTCAGGTTTCTCTTTGATGGTTTGGTCACTGCCAGTACCAGAACCAAGTCATTAAATGAGTTACCAGCCATCTTCAAGCAAACAAGGGTATGCTTCTCAATGGGTGGGAGGTTTAACTCCTTACAGAGGGTGTTCTGGAAGCCAAAAGCCCAAAGGGAAGCTCCGCAAAAGCATGAAGAGAAGTCCACAGAGCTGCTTATAGAATCATAGAGCAGTTTGGGTTGGAAGAGACCATAAAGTCCATCCAGTTCCAACCCCCCTGCCACGGGCACAGGTTGCTCAAAGCCCCATGGGGCAGCCACAACTTGTCTGGGCAACCTGTGCCAGGACCTCACCATCCTCACAGGAAAACATTTCTTCTCAATCTCCCCTCTTCCAGCTGAAAACCATTCCCCCTCATCCTGTCCCCGCACTCCCTGATAAAGCCCCCCTTCATCTTGCTCGGAACAGTCACTGCCATGGCCTCCTGTTGTCTCTCCTCCGCAGGTCTGGACGTGCTAGCGAGAGCACCATGCTAGTCCTGCACACTGAAAGACCAAAAACTCCTCCCCTCCGTTGGCCTGCTGAGTGACCAACACCACTACAAAACAACTGCTGCAGCTCCCCTCTGCACCGACCACTGCCTGCCGCTGCCCGTCAGCTGGATCCCCCACCGCAAGGACCCGGCTCGCAGCTCTCAGGACAGGTCTGGCCCACGGACGCTTCCACTGTTCCTTCAGATCTGCCATACGTGATTGGAGACACAGAGGATGCCATTGCAGTGCCAGCACCCTCCGTGCTGCAGGGCACCCTGCTCTGCCTATCCCCTCCCCGAGCTGGGGAGCAGCCTCCAGGGCTGGGGCGAAGCTGCGACTCCACGCCTGGGCAGCGCCACAGGGCACCGGTGCAGATGCAACCCAGCCCTTGGCCAGGATGGGACTGAACAGTTCAGCTCTGCACAGGGAGAGCCACATGGCCAAGGCAGCGATGCTGAGAGGCGGCTCCCTTTGTGAATGATGGAACTGAGTATTGGGCCTTGCCCTGGGTTGGGATGCTGGTCCCTGTCTGTCTGTATGTTTAATTTTACTGCCAAGATATCAGGCTGATCCATCTGGGAAAAGGTGATTTCTTGAGTAGCCAGGTACGATTTTTATGCCACAGTTAGTTCTCAAATCAAAGAACACAAGCCCATCATTCACCACCCTGTAATCATGGTCTCCACATTAAAGGGAAAAAGCCTGTGTTGCATTTTTACTCACATTTTCTACTGTTTTTAAGATTGTAATATAGATTTGATTATTTCTTCATTGACAATAAAAGCAGAAAGAGCTGTTCCTGCCCAGCGTGAGTTATTGCAGGTTCTTGGTGGGAGCTGGCAGACCCATGTGCACCGCAGCACCGGCACCTGCACTCCCACTGTGCCGGCTTGACCCAGCACCCCACAGCCACCCACCAGCCCGGTTGGCATGGCAGGAACCATCTCACCGATGGGTTTTGGACACAAACAGTGGCCGCAGCCCAGAAGGGGTTTTATGTTTTTATTTTTCTTTAAATATTTGTTGCCAGACTTCGTATAGGAGCAAACTTCTTCACAGCACCACGAGCCACCTACTATTCAGAATAGGAAGAATAAGACGAGTAGAGGTGAAATCTAAGCACAGAAGAGCAGGGAGAAGCACCAAGATGCATAGCTGGACAGATGGGATACGATACAGAGTCCATAACTTAATCATAAAAAATATATATATGTATATATCCATCATGTAGAACTTTATGGTTTGTTTTTTTTAGATACATATTTTTTCTTTTCAACAGATATTTTCAGGCGAGTGATTTTTTTTTTGTTCTTTTTAAAGTCTTTTTTGAGTTTTTTTTCTTTAAACAAATTTCAAAGTTGTGCCAAACACATCTGGATCAGCGACCACAATGGGCGAGACGGGATGAGGGAGGGAGGGAGAAGAAGGCGGCGGGAGAGACCACTCTGTAACGTCTCAAGAAAGAAAGGAACAGCAACACTTTTTTTGGAAACCACAAGCAAAAAAGAAATGCATTCATCAGGACTCAAGCGACTGAACCAGACTCCAACTCCAGTTTGTACAGGAATATACAGCGGCGCGTCCGAGGCCGCAGCGAGCACACGCACCCGCGGGCACACACACCCACACCCACGCACGCCCACACCACACAGATGCCGACAGAAAAGAACGGAACCCAACCCCGACGCCGCTCCAGAAGAAGGGAAACGCCTCGAGAAGAAGGGTGAACAAAAACCGCCGTAAAACAAGGCACATCCTTTGAGTTCTTAACGGTGTAAAAAGAAACGACGCGACACAATCCCAACGCAAAGACCCAAACAGAACTGCTTGCACGAACCTTCCACCCAGAGAAAAGGTAAATATTGTGCTACTCGTAGAATGAGTTTGCCACAAGACACACAGCTTAGTATAATCTAATAGTTTCTTCTCAAGCTAAAATCCAGTTTTCTCTTGATTTCTTTTAAAATGCTTTATATATAATTGCTAATATTTTTAAATCTTTTAAATATATATTTGTTAAAGTTTATTCTTTTTATTATTTTTGCGGGTGAGGGAAATCTGCTTTATATCTTTTTTATCCTTCCCCTCCAATAAATTAATACTTCTCTATAGCTCATCCCTGTCCTCTCCCCCGGTGAGGGGCACGTCCCGCTGCCCCTCAGGACCCCGCGACAGGATGATCGCTCCCCAATTTGCAACCAACGCCAAACAAGCCCCTTACTGTGCCCAAGGCGAAGAGGAGCCCCTGGGGCAGGCCCCGTGTCCACCGACCGACAATGGAAAAACTCAAGAGAATTCCAAAACTGAAAACTAAAGAAAGGAAAGAAAAGAAACCCAAGTGCATTTGCCCATCTGGCCCCGCCACTGGCGTCACTGCAGTGGCCACCAGCACACAGTGACGGAGCCACAGTGCTGGGGCCACCAGGGCTTGTGCTACATTCGGTGACCAGCGGGCAGGGCACAGGCGCGATGGCCACTGGCCAGGTAGGTAGAGGGACTCCCACGAGTCCCGCTGGGGCAGTTTCGGGCCGGGACATGTTGCTTTGTTTCTTCTGTTGTGGTTGGTTTTTTTTTTGCTTCTGCAAAAGGGAGTCCTGCGGCGCCAAGTCCGTGAGCACAAT
Source organism: Dromococcyx pavoninus (assembly GCA_033558185.1). NCBI lineage: Eukaryota > Metazoa > Chordata > Aves > Cuculiformes > Neomorphidae > Dromococcyx > Dromococcyx pavoninus. The sequence goes on along the minus strand of JAUMJL010001575.1, from coordinate 61,957 downwards.
CCTGAGGTATCTTCTTCTTTGTGCAAACCCCGAGGGACGGGATGTCTGGGAGGGGACGGCTGTACAAAGGGGACGGGAGGAGGACGGCCGGGCCGGGGGTGTCGTGGATCGTTGTGCCCTTGTGCCCACGTAAGCCCTGAGGTTCGTGGGGCCCTGGTGCCCCTCACTCCAGCATGGCGTCCAGCTGGTCTGCCAGGTCGTCGAACATGCTGCCGATGTCGTCCAGGATGCTCACCGTGCTCTTTGACTCCACAGCCGAGCTGGGTGAGTGGTGGGGATATGTCAGTGCCTCGCATGGGACGGTGACACCACACAGTCCCCTCTGCCCCATGCATGACCCTCCTCTGCCCCATGGTGCTCGGCATCGTGTCCCCAGTGTCACCTTCACAGTGCTACCACATGGTTGGGGCCATCCCAGTTCCACACTGCTCCAGCTCAGTGTCCCCCCGTCACCTCCTCAACACAAACCCTGGTACACCCACATGCCCAGGTCCCCCTACCCACACTGCCCACTGTCACCTCCCCAAAACAGCTCCAGCCACGGCCCTGTGATGCTCTGGCACAGCATCCCCACATCGTCACACCCAGCACAGCCTGACCCCCTGCCTGCAATGCTCATGGCCTCCTGTCCCCATCCCCCAGCATCGCATTGGCCCAACACAGCCCCCCCGCCCCCTGCCCCCTTACTCTGCTGCCTGACTGTCCTCCTGCTTGATCTTCTCCTCCACCGCCTGCAGCGCAGCAGCCAGGGATGCACTCGTCTCCTCCAGCTTCTGCTGCACCAGCTCGGGGCCGGTGGTGTCGACAGAGGGGCCGGCAATGGCAGAGCGTGGCGGCTTCACAGGCACCTGCTGGGGCTGTGCGCCGGGCGAGAGGGGCTTGGCGGGGCTCGAGCAGAGTGAGGGCGGCGTGCTCGAGGGCTTGGCGGCCGTGGTACCCAACTGACGGGCGGGCGATGGGGCTGGCGTTGAGCTGGCGCTGACTGACTGGATGGCAGCGTGGGGCTTGGGGGGCTTGGGCGCCGTGGGGGGCGGCACGGGTTTGGGGGACACCGGGGGCGGCGTGCCATGGACCCGCTTCACCTCTGCGGAGAGAAGGGAGAGGGGCAGACGGGTGGTGGGGCCAGATGGGACCCCCAGCATCCACCCTGGGGAGGTCCCACCCCAAGGGGCTGTTGGGGAACCTACCTGGGCTGCCAGGGCTTGGGATGGGCACCTTTTTGGGGATGGGCACTGGTGGTCCAGGCATCTTCTGGGGCGGATGCGTCAGCACGGGTTTAGGGGACACCGGTGGCTTGAAGGGCTTCTTGGGCTCGGCAGGCGGTGGGGCATAGTCGGGGCCATCGGGGCGGGCAGTGGGCGGTGGGGTGGGGGGCAGTTCAGCCCCGCTCAGCTCTGAAGCCGGCCGCCGCTTGACGGTGCCGGTGCCATTCTGGTAGACGGCGAGCGTGGCCGGCTCCAGCGTCGGCTCCTTGTCCTTGGCCTTGGGCCGGCGCTTGACGGTGTCGGACTCCGTGAGGACAAAGCGGACGCCATCCTGCTGGCTCTGCCTGGCCCGGATGCGACGCTTGAGAGTGGCGCTGGCCTCCACCTTGGCCAGGTCCCCGTGGCGGTGGGCTGGAGAGAGACCCTCACCCGCCTCGCCCCTCGCCGGCCCCAAGGGCCGTGGGCGCTGCTTGATGGTGAGGTTCCCCTCCTCGGCGAAGGGGATGGCATCTGGGGAGCCGCCACGCTCGACCCGCAGCCGCTCAGCAGGGCCATCAGCGCCTGCCTCTGACCGCACGCTGTCAGCGCGCTCACGGCGGGCGGCTGCCACCAGCCCAGTGACGGGTCCACTGATGGTCCGGCGTCGGTTCACCACCTCCCCATCCAGCCCAATGGCTTCCTTGTGCTTGACGGTGGCCAGGACGGTGGCCACGCGGGCATGCTCGGGGCTGCCGGGAGGAGCCCCTGGCTGCAGGTAGTAGCCCTCAGGCGTCTTGGCTGGCACTGGCCCACCGGCCCCATGTGGCTTCTGCAGCGCCAGCGCCCTGGCGCCGCCGCCGATGGATGACATCTCCAGCATGGCTGCAATGCTGCGCACGCTGCCGGCGCTGCCTGTGTCCACGCTGCCACCCAGGTCGCTGGCCCGACGCTGCTCCCGGCGGCTCTCCCCATCGGTGGTGGGTGGCGCCTCACCCTCACCCTCCTTGGGGAAGTCCTCCGCCATGCCAGCACTGGAGATGGCGGAGCTGGAGCGTTTGGGGGGTGGTGGTGGGGGACCCTTCTTCTTGGGGCGGACGGCAAAGGACTGGCTACGGTTGACGTTCTTGTCGCCGCCAGCGGGTGCCCGCACCGAGTGGCTGCGCCCCACACGCCGCTGGACTGTGGCGTAGGGCCCTGCGTCGGGCACCAGCAGCTCGTCCCGCTCCTGCTCACTGTCGGAGGTGGCATAGCGGTTCAGGCTGTGCGCCCGCTTCTTCGGTCGCCCCGGCTCCTCCTCGCCCTCGCCCGCCGGTGGCAGGCACAGCACCGGCACCGATACAGGCAGGACGGGCACAGCTGGGGGTTCACCCTCGGGGGGCTGTGGCAGGACATAGGCAAAGCCGCGGTGGGTGGGTGACTGGGGCAGGGAGCGGGGCGACGCAGGGCGCTCGCCCGGTGGCAGCAGCTGCGGAGTGGGCTTCACCTTGGCAGTGGCGTGGGGTGCGGGCTGGCCCTGCGGCGAGGGTGGTCGTCCCTTGCCGGGGGTCTGCGGTGGCGTCAAGTGGCCGGCAGAGGGTGGGAAGGGCTGCCGGGGCTTGCCAGGCACTGGTGGCACACTGGCACGCTTGACCGGGTGGCCGTGCCGGGGTTGGCGCCCCTCCTTGGGCAACGCAGGTGGACCCTCACCAGCCCCCTCTGCCAGGTACTCCTGGCTCTTGGAGATGGTGGTGGCTGGGGGTCCCCGTGGGCCGTCCCCCAGCAGCTCCTGGGAACTGCTCATCAGCCTGGCACGGCCACCCAGCCCCGGTGGCGAGCGGTAGCCAGGGGCCGCGGGGTTCGCCACCTTCTCAGGGGGCTCCTCGGGAGCTTCGCCTGTCATGGCCACCTGCAGTTCACTGCTGAGCTCGCTGTCCTGGAAGGTGGTCATCTTAGGTGATTGGCACTCAGGCGGCTCCGGTGGCGGGGACTCGATGGCCAGCACCTCTGGGCCCGCCGTCGCCTTCCTCTTTAGCGTGCCCGGCTCGTACTTGCCCAACTCGGCACGCTGCAGCTCCGCCAGCTTCTTCACTGCCAGCATCAGCTTCTTCTGGTGGCCTGGGGACAGCACGAGGTATCAACACCACTGCTGGGGACTGGGGCCACCATAGCCTGGCACTGCGGCACGGAACCTTACCCAGCTTGGTGATGCCGATCTCCTGCAAGTCCTCCCAGGTGATGTCGGTGATGAAGTCGATGTTCTCGTAGCCATTCTCCACCAGCACCTTGTAGTACTGGGACAGGCCGATCATGGAGAGCCACAGCGCCAGGTTGGCCTGGGGAGGTGGGCACGGGGCACAGCTCAGCACCAGTTGGCAGCAGGGTCTGGCCCAGGAACCTCAACACCTCAGCATGGATCGGAGGTGCCTCAGGGGGCTCCCCATCCCCACCCTGTCCCTGTTCTCCACAAGCACCCAGAGCCATGTCCAACACTGCTCCCATGGGAAGCCCCTTGCCATGCCCATTCTATGGTGCAGAAAAGGTGTTGGGGACACACATGCTGTCATATTCATGTGGTGACAGGTGGCACCCCAAGCTCCTGGAAGGGGACATGCCCAGCTTTGGGACCATGGAATATGGGCATCATGTGGCAGTGGTGAGCCAGCTCCCACCCTCATCCCCCTGTGCCACCCTCTCTCTGGAGGGGACAGGGCGGAGGGGACTGGATGCAGGTTCCCAGAATTGCCAGGTCCCCAGCACTGCCCTGGATGTGGTTTTGGTGTCCCCAGCCCTACACAGCCCTTACCGGCTTGTACTCTGGCAGCCACTCAGGGATATTGAGGTTATTGATCTCGGAGGCGATCTTCTTCCTGTGCCCCGGCTTGGTGACACCGATGGCCGTGAGGTCCTGGGGCAGAGATGCGGCTCAGCACTGCCCCGCACCGGCCATGCCCCCCTCCCTGCAACACCCGCCAGCCACGGTGTCCCCACAGCCTCACCTCTGGCGTCATCCGGCTGATGGTGGTGATGTCGTAGCCAGCGTTGATGAAGTTGGGCGCATAGAGCTGCAGCTGGAACTTGCAGAGCCATTGGTACACAGCCTCGGAGCTCTAGGGAGAGGGACGTGCGGCTTGGGGCAGTCTTGGGGAAGGGGACCCACCACCCCTGTCCGTGTCCCGTGGGCTGTCCTCATACCCATCTGCGAGCCAGCACCACTGAGGGGCTGTGTGGCACCCCGGGCATACTTCTGTCCCAGCGCGTGCCAGGGGTTGATGCCATGGAGCAGGAAGTCAGCAGCCACCAGGAAGACTCATGGCACAGCACTAGACCAGCACTGCCCTCACAGCCGCCACCCAAAGCCATCCAGCCTCAGTGCTCACACCACACGGCTGTCAAGGCACCCCTGTCAATGGGTGCAGTGGGGTTGCCCCATCACAGGGCCATGCCCATGTTCCCCTCAACACCACCGTGGGACTCCCCACAGCACCCCAATACTCCCTGCTCTCACCTTCCCTTCTGATGGTGGCTCCATCTTCTTCAGCTGAGGCTCAGCGGGTGGCTGGGGGGCATACGGGGAGCTGGCCACGCTCTGCGACCGCGATGAACCTGCCAGAGAGGCAGTGGTCAGCAGGGCTCTGTCCATGCACCCCCAGGCTCTGGCCAAGCAACACAGAAAATCAAGCCCCTCTCCCAGGTGGGATGGCACAGCCACAGCCCCTACACTGGCAGGGCCAGGGCAGGCGTGGGAGAGTGACAGCTGTCCCAACACAGCAGCCTGGAGCACCCTGGGGTGCCCTGGCTGTGGAGGTCTGCTCCCTGGGGACGGGCAGGGCTGGTGTGTGGCACCATATCTGGGCACTGCCATAGGGTCACAGCCCCTGTCACTGAATCCTAGAGCAGCCAGCTGCGCTGGCACAGGGCTCAGAGGGAGGGCTGGGTCTGTAAGGAGCTCTGCAGGGCACATGGTACCACCACTGTGCTGGGCACGGCTCTGTGGGACTGCTGGGTAGCCCATGTCACTGCTCCTGCCCATCCTCCCAGAGCCAGGTGAGCCCCCAGCCCAGCCATAATACCCTCCGCCCAGCGTGGCCCCAAGCGGAGGGACCCACTGCAGTGGCAGAGCAGGCTTCCCTGGCTGCCCATCTCCCAAGGCAGCTGCCCAAAGCCCTTTGTCATACCACCAACCCGGGACAGGGCTTGTCCATCCATTGTGGGGCACAGTGAGGGGCCTGGCTGCAGAGGGCAGGCTGGCAGGAGCTGCCTTGTCCCCCAGAATGTCCCACACAGGTACCCAGGCAGCCCTGCAGTGCCCACCCTCCTGCTGCTGCCTTCGCCAGCCCTGAAGGTCATGAGGGCTATGTGGAAATTTATGATCAGGACATGCAAAAGCAGGCCCTTCCCATTCACTGGCAACTGGATCCTCCATGGGGGTGCATTTCCCACCCCCATCCCCCATGTATGTGCATTCCCTGCCGTCTGTGTGCATCCTCCTTGTGAGTGCATCCTCCTGGCAGTTGCATCCCACTTGCGTGGGCACCCTCCTCACATGTGCATCCTTCTGCCATGTGCATCTCCCTCATGTCCGCATCCCACTTGCATGTGCATCTCTCCAGCATGTGCTCCCCTCCACCCCGTGTGCAACCCCCCACCACGGGTGTGCAACCCCCCAGTGTACGCATCTCCCCCTCCTCAGGTTTCCATCCCCACTGCGTGTGCATCTCTGCAGCTCGGGCATCCCCAGAACGTTCCTCCCCTACGCGTCCATCCTCCCTGCACGTTCATCTCCCGTCTGTCCCCTGCAGCGTGTGCCACCCCCTCATAGCACGGGTACTCCCCATGCCAGGTCATCTCCCCCCACGCAGCCCCCACCCGGCCAGCACTGGTGGGAATGGGGGGTACCCCAGCAGTGAGAGGGAACCCCAGCTCAGGCTCCAGTGGGGGCCAGGGCAGGGAATGGGCTGAGGAGGAGCGCTGCCACCGCCCGCGCCGCCCCCCGCCCCCCTGGGGCCCCCACTAACCGAGGCAGGAGAAGGCCTGGCAGCAGCCGAAAGGCGAGAGAGTCATTTTTTACCCACACGTTTTTCCTTCTGGCGACGGGTGCCGTGGCAATAAAAAAAAAGACAAATCCCTGGATCCACGGCTCGCCCGCGGCAGGGCCAGGGCTCCTCCTGCTCCCGGCAGCCGGCGGCTGGCGGCACGCACCTGCGGAGATGTCCTGCGCCTTGGCCGGCCCATCGCCCACGACAGTCTCTTGCGCAGAAGCCTTCTGGGAAAGGACGGTTGCCAGCAGCTGAAAAACACCCCGGGAAGGGAGGAGAGCAGGCAGGAGTGAGGCAGGCAGGCGGCGAGGGCCGGTGGGTGCGTGCCATGTGTGCTGTCGGTGCTGTGGGTGCCATGGGTGTTGCGGGTGCCATGGGTACTGCGGGCACTGCGGCAGTGGCCCCGCCGCCAGCCTGGGCAAGGATGGGCAGGGAGAGGCGCAGCAACTTTGGGCTGTAACAGGGAGAGCGGGAGCAGCACAGATGGTGCTTCGCAGGCGGTGGGAGCCTGTGGTGCCATGGCACCCCGAATCCAGCCTGACGCACACCTGGCACAGGCTGCCAGCATGGGCTGCAGGGGACCCCTGCCCACAAAGCAGAGCCCAACGGGCATCAGCACGGTGCTTGGCTTAGGGGGACACGGACCCATGCCCAGCCTGCTCCAGCGTGACGCAGGCACGATACCACGGGATATGGACTTGCGGGTGTGTCAGCACAGGGAGGGGACATGCCGGGCTGCCGTGGGCAATGCGTATAGGGGGCAATATGCAGGCAGGAGGGTGCAGTGGGCATGGTACCAGTAGCAGCAGGCAGGTGGTTCAGTGCAGTGTGGGAGCTGCAGTGGGTAATGTGCCAGTGGCAGCAAGCAGCGTGCAGTGCAGAGGCAGCAGGGGTGCTGCACGCCGCCTCTGCCTGACCCTGCCCAGCCCTGCGGCCTGGCTGGATGGCGTGCTGGGGCTGAGCCTGCACCCAACCGGGCAGGAATGCGCTGCCAGCCACCACTGGTGACATCCTCTGCTGGCGGTATGCTGTGTGCCGGTAGGACCTCACAGAACCCGGCCGAGCAGGGACCAATCCCAACAGGGACTGGGGGCAGCCACCAAGTTGGCAAGCACCTGCTCCAGCCACCGGAATGGGAGCCGAGTGCCACCACAGACTGGCATGGCCACCCTGGGGCTTGCCTTACCTTGACGCCTTCTGAGCCAGCGTGCAGGGCATGTGCCCCACTGCCCGCGCTCTGCCCGCTCCCCGAGCTGCGGGCAGAGGCCACGCTGCCCGTGCTGCCCAGGCTGCTGCGGTCACCACCTGCGCAGAGAGAGGAGATGCCATCAGGGCACCGAGCCCCACGGCGAGGCTGGAGGACACCATGGTGTGGTTGTGCCCCACCAGAGCCACTGCCACGTCCTGGTATGTGTCCCCCTGGGACAGGGAGGGTTCCAGCCACGCACACCCACCATGCCCGCTGTTACCTGCAAAGGGTTTCCGCAGCACCCAGATCTCCTCCGTGGGAGCCGGGCTGGCTGATCCGCCCTGTGACGGCGAGAGGTGAGATGGGCTCATGTCGGCCCCACGGGACCCTTGGTGACAGAGCAGAGAGAGCAGCCGTCAGGTGCGCATGGCTCCACATGCTCAGACTCACCATCGGTGTGGCACAAGGTGGCCCACAGCCCCGGGGCCATCACTGCCACACACAGGGCATACCCCGCTACAAAGGTGTGGGGATCCCAGCTGTGGCCGTGTCCACAATGCCAGTGTTGTCCCTCTGCAATGAGCTGGCACGGGGTGACAGGGACAAGCCTTGGGACCCCATCCTGCAGGGCACCCCATCCCTGCCACCAGCCAGGGACAGACCTGGATGCCTGAGTGCCCCAGCTCAGCCTGGTCAGAGGATGGGGAACATGTCCTCCTTGCACAGAACAGGATTAGGACATAACCTGGTGCGGGGGAGCAAAAGGGAGCTGGGCAAACTTGGGCAATGGGGACAAGAGTCCCCATCCCACAGTCCTCCAGCCAAGACGGCAATGGCTGTGCCCTGCGGCTGCCTGCTCCTGGCTGCGAGAGGATAGGATATAGAGGCCGTGCAGGAAGGGGCACTGGCTGCTGAACCCCCCGGGCCCCCCAGTGCCCCAAGTGGGTGACACAGCAGTGGGCAAGAGGACCCAGCACTGCTCCTTCACTGGCTCTCCGTGCTGCCTGTCCCTGCTGGCTCCTGCTCATGCCAGGGCCGGCCGGGGTGCCAAGCATGGGGTTTAAAACAGCACCCAATGAGATGACAACAGCCCTGTGAGTGCCAGTGCTGCCGCAGCCCCTTGCCAGCCGCCATGGAGCCCAGCTCAGCCCAGCCTCACCACCAGCCACCACGCTGCCACCCACACTTGCCCCGTTAGCAGTGGGTGGGGCAAGGTGATAAATCCACCGAAGGAGCACAAGGGGGAACAAAGACCCACACCACCATCAGGCTGGGATGTCCCTCTGCTGCACATGCCATGGTCACACCGAGACGAGCCTGCACTGCCTGGGCTGGCACAAGGTGCCCAGTGGGCAGAGAAAGGTCTGGGCAATGTTCTACTCCTTGTCCCCAGCCCTGGCAGACGGGCGATCCCAAGTTGCATGTGTGGCTGGCGCAGCACTCTCCCAACACAACCTGCCATGCCACCACTGTCAGGGCATGTGCAAAGACCCCCAGTGGCAGCTTCTGCGGCCACAGCCCACTCTGCACCCCTATAATCTCCCCACCAAATATCTGCTCTCCAGGCACTCCAACACCTGGACCTGCAGCACTCATTGCCTGGTTGTGCCACAGGGACGGTTCCCACAGCACAGCTGGGCACTGCCTGCACTCAGCCAGCCCCAAAAGCATCCGCCATGGAAGCATGCCTGGCACTACAGCCCCTGTCTGCCCTGAGCGCAGCCCTGACCTGCTCCGAGTGGCTCGCTGGGTGCCCAGCACCCCATGGGGGAGGATGCAGAGGGTCCACACACCCAAATTGGCTTCTAATGGCTCCTGGCCAGGCACCGCACTGCCCAGCCCGCAGCACAGAGCCTGGAGGCTGGTTTTGGGGGTCCCCGCTCACCCGGAGAGGGTGGGCAGGGCTGCAGGGTCCGTGGGCAGAGCACAGGCAGCCCTGTAGCTGAGGACACCGGGATGGTGAGGGTGGGATGTGTTAGAGCGGCGCTGCCGAGGGCATGCAGGGAGGGGGCTGGTGACATGCACGTGTGCACGCCCCTGCGTGCCCCCACCTGCCTGCATGCACATGCATGCACACGCCTGCATGCACACAAACACGCATCCACACGCTTGCACCACACCTGCACACACGGCGAGGGGAGAGGGGCCGAGCAGAAAGAAAAGACTCGATACACATGTTAAAGGGAAAGAAAGAAATCCATCGAGAGCACGAAGCGAGCGGTGAACTACCTTGTCCGTAACGGGGCTCGTCGGCACTGCTAGGGGAGAGCCTGTGATAGCCAAAGGAACTGAAAAGAGTCTGATGGGAATGTGGTGGTGGAGGTGGAGGTGGAGGCAGGGAATGGAACGGATGGGACGAGGCGTCACCGTTTAGCACAGCAGCCCCGTAAGCCGGGAGCGGGATCTTTTGGTACTGTTGGGGGATTGTTACAGTCTCCCATGAACCTGATAATAAAACATAACAAGAGACAAAATGAAAAGAATCCAAATAATCGAGACACGCTCAGCGCCACCAAAGAAAAAGGAAAGGAAAAAAAAAAGAAAGGGAAAAAAGAAAGCAGCAAACAAAAAAAAGGCAACCAAATGAATGTGGAGAAGCCAGAACCAAGACCCAACCAATGGGGAGCCGAGTCAAAGAGCAGCAGCGGGAGCTCAGCACAGGGCCTGGTCCGGTAGCAGGATATGGCCTGCAGGGCACATCCCGCACACCCACTGTGGAGCACGGACACTGGGCACCTCGTGCTTCAGGCAGTGGCACCACCTGTTGGCTCCGGGCACTGTAGGGTTCCCACAGCCACGATGCTGCCCCTTAAAGGCATCCCACGAAGAGGGGGTGCAGACACAGCTGGGCTGGGGGCTCCAATACCAGCATCTCTTTCTCCAGCTGGCCAAGCCCCACCATGTGCACCCTGTGCTGTCACCCCACTGCCCAGCGCCAGAACTGCAGCTGTTGGAGTGGCTGCAAAACCCCATTCCCTGGAAAATATTACTGTGGAGCTGGCTGCATCCCAGGAGCCACGGACCCATCCCTGCAGTAGCAGCATACAACCCACACCTGGGGGCAGCTCTGCCCCTGCCCTTCCAGCACGTGGCATTCTGCAGCCTCTGTGGTCGGTGCAGCAGTGCCCAGCAGACAGCAGGCACTCGTGCCATTGCTCCCCCAGAAACGAGTTCAAGCATTGCCATTCCCTCTCTACGCCCCAGAGCTGTGGCCGGCCCGAGATCCCATAGGTCCAGGCAGCGCACGGCCACCAGCAGGAGCAAGCCAGCTGATGCAGGGCCTTTCAGCACTGCCTGCAGAGGCACCAGCTCCATCTGCCGCTCCTGACAGTGGGCACAGCCACAGCCATCCCAGAGGACCACATGCCCCATCGGGAGCCTACAAGGGTGGGGTGGGGGCAGGGACAGGCAGCTGCAGGGCAGAGGAGCACGGTGTGATCCCTGAGATGCCCCCTGGCCAAAGAGAGGGTCCCCATGGGGCAGCGCCACATCCCTGGCACTGCTGCCCAGCCCCCTTGCTCAGACCCCTAGCACCAGGTCCTCTGGCCCCTCTGTTGTGCCATCACCCCAAAACTGCAGTGAAGCCCCCGGTTCTCCCCATACATTGACCTCCCAGCACCACAAATGCCTCTCCCAACCCAACGGCAGTCTGGCCGGGGGTTCTCTTGAGCATCCTGGGGCTGCCAGCACCAACCCCCATGTGCACAAGCTGGGCACCCACCCCAGTGGCTCAACGAGGACACTGACTCCTCACACCTGATGGGGACAACACCCCATGTACCTCACGAGGCACTAACCCCATGATGGGGATGCCAGCCCCACACACTTGAAGGCACTGTCCCCATGTCCACACTGGGGACACCAAACCCACATGTACGACGTGGGAATAGCCCCAGCGTGGCTTCACCAGCCATACCATTCCGATACCACCAAACCGAAACGGGGCTCTCCAGGGCTGCAGGTCGGAGCAGCCCCGTTGGGGGAGACAGGAGGGGATTATTTGCCTGTTCGTTTGCTTATGGCCTCGACGAGGCTGGAGGGGAAGTATCCCACGCGGTCGTTGCCAGTCCGGTTGTCGTGAATGCAGCCCTTCCAGCGCCCGTCTGCGTGCTGCTCCAGCACCTGTGGGCAGGGGCAGGGTCAGGGGCCAGTGCCACCAGCGGGGTTCTCCTGGCCCCCCGGCTGCACTCACAGTGATGATGTCCCCAGCTTTCACATTGAGGCTGGTCAGGTCATAGTTGTTGCAATAGTCCTTGACAGCCCGGACCTGCAGAGCAGCAGAGGCATCTGCGGGGACAGAGTGGGAGTGTTGCTGGTCACCCAGTGGTGCCATGGGCCCTGACACCCTCAGCCCAACATCCCCCCAGTGCCAGCACAGGCCCCTGACCCCCCTACCCCGCAGCATCTGCTTGATCTCCTTGCTGGCCTGGCTGGTGGTGAACTGGTTGACGATGTCCAGAGCTGTCTGGTTGTAGGTGTTCCTGACGTGGGCATTGATTCCGCTCTGCAACGGCACAGAGAGGCCTTGGGAGGGGGCTGCGTCCCTCTGCCATCCTCCAGGGCCCTCAGGGGCACCCTGAGACAAGCAGTCAGAGGGCACAGCTTGCTGCCTTGCTGTCCCCTGCCCCGAGACCCTCACCCCCAATGCCCAGGAGAGGTGCACGTGCTGCTCCACAGCCCCCAGCCACGGGCTCCATTCCCTTCCCACAGCCCTCCCCTGCACTGGGCGTATCTTGGGGTGCTGGGGGGGCCCTTACATCCAGCAGCAGCCGCACCACATCGGTCTTGCCGCAGAGTGCCGCCTCGTGCAGCGCCGTGCCCGCCTTGGTTTGTCGGTTGATGTCGATCCCAGCCTGCAGCAGGAGCCTGGGAGCAGATGGTGCGGTCAGCAAGGCGGGGGGGCACCGGCACTGCCCTCCCTGCCCACGGCACCCACCGGATGATGTCGATGTGGCCGTTCTTGGCGGCGAGGTGCAGGGGGCTGGTGCCATTGGGGTCGGTGGTGTCCCCTGGCTTGGGCTCCAGCAGCGCCGCGCACATGTTGCTGTTCAGGAGCAGTTGGACCACCTGGTTCAGCAAACACAGATGGAGCAGGGCTGCAAGGGCGGCTCAGCCTGCAGCCCCTCTGCCCCCTCACTCCCTGCTCCACTCTGCCTCCAGCAGCCCGAGATCCCCCACAGCGGTGGCACCATGGGCCCCCACTGCTGTCCCTCCCAGGGGCCACCCCATGTGTCCTGAGGCTGCTCCAGCACCCCAAGGACCTTGCTCCCTTCCCCTCCCAATCTTCCTCTTGGGAGGAGTGCTGCAAGGACTTACCCCGACCCGGCCAAACTCGCATGCCAGGTCCAGGGGCGTCTTCCCCGAGTTGTCCATGATGCAAGGGTTGGACTGGTGCTGCAGGAGCATCTCCGACTGTGGAGAAACGAAACCCCAGCTCAGTGAGGGCCAAGGCAAGGAAGATGACACAGACCCCTGCCACCCCCAACCACCAGCCCCACCGTACCACATCGTAATGCCCATGCTGCGCTGCCAGGTGAAGGGGGATCTGCCCCTCGTCCGATGGGATGTTGACAGAGGAACCTGCTTTCAGCACCATTTTCATGGGCTCCTTCTTGCCTTGCCAAGCTGCGTAGTGCAAGGGCCGCATGCCTGTGGGTGGGCAGAACAGAAATGCCACCAGCCCTCCCAGCATGCTGACATGCTCAGCCAGAGCCTGCAGAGTCGCAGGGGCTGCCATCAGGATATCAGGACTCACCTTTGTTGTCCTTGATGTCCACTGCAGCCTGCGCCTCCAGCAGCAGCGAGATGAGCTCCGTGTTGCCATTGAGTGCTGCATGGTGCAGAGCCGAGAACCTGGGGACCATCCATGATGTCAGGGGTCTCACCTCCCTGGCCGCTCTGCAGCTACAGCAGCCCCTGCCTCCCACAGCCACCACCACATCTGCCCCCAGGATCATAGAATCATAGAAGGTGGGAAGGAACCTTTGCAGCTCATCCGGTACAACCCCGCTGCAGGAACACCTTCAACCAGATCAGGGTGCTCAAAGCCTCATCCAGGGATGGGGCAGCCAAGACTTCTCTGAGCAATCTGTACCAGTACCTCCCCATCATCATCAGAAATAAATTCTTCCTTATATCCAGCCTAAATCTCCCCTTCCTTAATTTAAAACCATTGTGCCTTGTCCTGTCACATCAGGCCTTGCTAAATAGTCTGTCCCCAGCTTTTCTGTAGCCCCTTTTAAGTACTGGGCAACTCCACCTTCGCATCCCCTGTGGGGACTCCATGGCACAAGAGCTGCCACTGGGACCAGTCTGGCTGAGCCATGAGTCAAGCCAGGAGCGGGTCAAGTCCCAGCATGCAACAAGGGCCAGAAGGTTGGCTGTGCTGGAGCAGACATGGGTTTACTCTCCAGCCCATCACTTTATTCCACCTCCCCTGGGGCCTGCAGCCACAGCACAGACCCCCAATCCCATGGCAGGATGCATAGGGACCCGGTTGCGAGGAGGCAGCAGTGCCCCTGTCCAGTGCTGGGCTTTGCCATGGGGTGGGGAAACCCCCCGGCACCACACCCCACTCTGTTTTCACAGCAGCCGGGACCGGCCAAAGTGGGAGGCTCATTCCTGGGAAGCAGGCCAGGAGCTGACCTACTTGCTGCTTCTGGCGGCAGCATTGTCTGCACAGCTGCGCTTGCGCCCGTTGTCCCGCTGCTCCAGGTCCAGCCATGCTCAGAGTCCCCTTCCCATCCCCGGGGCCACCCCAGTGTCACCAGGGCACGGGAAAGGACTGCGGACCCCAGCGGGTCCTGCCAGCCCCTGCGGCTGCCTGGCGCCCCAGGGGTGGGCAGTGGGGTGGTGATCCCATCTGCCCCCCCATCAGCGAGACCCCCAGCCACGGGGAACACATCCCCGCTGGGAGCACGCTCCAGCCACCACGTTCCCCATGGAGCTGCCGCCTGTGATCCCCCGGCAGAGAGTGGCAATGTGAGCAGACAGCTCGCGCAGGAGGCCGATCCCCAACGTCTGCCTGGGAAATGTCAACATTTTCCGCTCCAGCGCCCTGCTCAAATCTGCTCAAGATGGTGCAAATCGCAGCCCTCCCCTCGGGCTGCCTCGCGGGCTTCCCCCGGCATGGCCCAGCCAGCCGCAAAGGCCACGAGCTGCACAGGACACCATCCCCCGGGGCCAGCACAGGGACACCAGCACGGCGCTTGCCTGTAACCCCCACCAGCCCAGGAATCAGTAAGTGCAGCAGAGACGGGGAAACTGAGGCACGGTGCCGGGGTTGGCTGAGCTGGCACAACATGCCGGCGGCAGAGTAGAGCACACACCGGCTGCAGCCTGGGTTTGTCCTGTGCATTCCCAGGGGATGATCCTTCCCAGGAGCAGCACTGAAAGCTACAGGTTACCCTTGTGCTGCAGGGTTGCTCCTACACCGGCCAGAATGGCCAGTAGCCATGGGCAGTTGCACGAGCTGCCTGCAGCTCTAGACTGCTGTGCCAGCCCTGCTGCGATACACAGCCCTCCAGTGAGCTACCTCTCAGCGCCGGCAGCCACTGAACAAGTGCTCTGTGGGGTGATGCAGCTCCTCGCCCCGCCTGCATCGCGCCCTCCAGCCCCTGCCCTGTGCAGGCAGTGCCACACACTCGCCCCACTGTGCCCAAGCACCCACATCACCTGCTTGCACACGCGCACTCACCTGCATATCCACACGCTTGCATGCACCCATGCACAAACTGACATGCACACGCGTGGCCCAGCAGAGCCGATGCTCTGGAGGGTACGAGGGGATGCCCACTGCCACCACCCCCGTGCCAGGACCCCGCTTGGGGCTGAGGATGAGGAGGCTGCTGCGGTCGTGCATCCCCAGGGCCTGCCTTTCTGTTCCTGACCCCAACTGGCCCCTCTGCTCGTGTGCCATTTCCATGGCCACAGCAAAGCCATCCCTAGGGACCAACCGGCATTGCCCAGCCCTATGTCCTGCTGCCTTGCTCAAGGAGAGGCACAGATCCCGGCAAGTATTGCTCGCTGCTCCCACCGCAGTCCTGTTCCTCCTCAGGGCTCTGGCCGCCTTCCCGTGCCAGCAGCCTCATTAGCGTGATTAGCAGGTGCTGAGTCCCTTTTCCTCTCGTCCCTGCCTGCTGGATGTCGGCTGCGAAGCGGTGCACGGGCAGCACAGCTTACCTGCGTGGTGCCCCGCGGCGCTGCTCCCTGCACAGCACCTGCAGAGCCCCATGGGCCACAGCTCTCCCTCTGCCTTTCAGCTCTTGCTCCCGCTTCCCCTAGTGCCTGTGGCTGCAAGCCCACTGGCTCAGGGGTGCAGGCAGGGCTCGGGAGTGCAGGCAGGGCTCAGCCGCACTGGCGAAAGGGGCTGAGAGTCCTTGCCCATCCAGAACCTGGTTGCATGACTGCATCACTTTGAAGAGCTTGATGTGTCTACACAGATGCACAAGACTCCTGTTTGCTGCACCCCGTGCTGCACACATCCCTGGACATGTGCACCCCTGCTTCCCACAACATGCACACCCCGGTTCACAGTACCTCACGGCATGCACATCCCTGTTCACAGCGCCCCACAGCACGCACACCCTTGCCCCCGCACCTCACTGCCTGCACACCTAGGCTCAGGGCTCCCAACTCACCCGTCAGTGTCTTGGAAGTTGACATTGACTCTTTTTGCTGATCCGAGGAGCTCTGTAAGGGAGGGAAGAGGACAGCTTGTTAGAGTGGCATGGGAGGTAGCTGGGGCAGGGACCTGCAGCAGTGACATGGGGCATGTTGGGGAGCTGGTGTGGCTGCAGCTCCAGGCTTCCCTCCCCACCAAGGTTTAAGCTCCCTGCCACCCAGGCCGGGGTGCAGCACTGCACTGTGTGAGGCTGCCCCGGCCTGCAGGCAGGAGGGCTTGTGGTGGTGGGGTCTCTAATGGCAGCGACAGAGTCCAGGTGCCACTCCTGGCACCCTGTGCTTCCCTCCCCGGCTTCTTTGCCTTGCTGGGGTTCCGAAATGACCTGTGGAGCCCAGCACCAAACCAATCTAAGCCAGGCTTCTTCGGCCGAGTGGGGAGCTCAGTGTGCTCCCCCAGGTCCCAGCACATCCCCTGTTCCTGCAGACCCCCATCAACACTGCCCCAAGCCCACGCCTGCCTGCGTGGGAAAATGAACCAGCTCTGGGCAATCCAATTAGCACCACGAAGAAGGAAGAAGCCAGATTTACATAAGATTTAACCGAAAAATGCCACTCAGGCTTTCCAGTGAGGCTGCTCTTCCTTGCAGTAGGGAGCTGGAGCAGGACAAGGAAAAGGAGAGAGCCCAAGGCTGGGGAGTCATAGAATCGCTTGGAAAAGACCTTCGAGATCATCAATTCCAGCCATACCTGTCCAGTACTAAAACATCCCTGAGCACTTCATCTATGCATTTTTTTAAACACCTCCAAGGACAGAGACTCAACAATCTCCTTTGGCAGCCCCTGCCAGTGTCATGCAGCAGCCCCTGAACCACAGCGGGCTGGCACCCGCATGGCCCCAAGCTGACGGGAAAGAACTCAATAACGGGTGCCTGGCTCGAGGAGGGGCAGCCATCCTCTCCCTAGCAGCTCGGTGGGAAACGTGCCAGGGACAAGCACACCATGGACAAGCACTCACTGGGAGACATCGACTGGAAGGGGCAGCTTAGGGCAGGGAAGGAAGATGTGGGCCAGAGGGATGTTCCCCACCTGCCATGGCCTCGCTCGCTCCCCCAGCGTTGCGTCTCCTTGCCAGCATCCCAGTGTGACATTCAATGTTGGGCACAAAGGGCTGTGTCAGTGGCAGTGGGAAGGGTGGGTGTGCCCATCCCTGACCCACGAACCTGGGGAACAGTGCTGAGCTGATCCACCCCTGCACCGGACACGTGTGGTGGACAGTCCCAGGAGAGGCCGGGGTGGTGGCAGATGTTTCTCCCTCCTGTGCTCCCTCTCAGGGCCTTGCACCCAGCACCAGCTCCCTCCTATTCTCCATCAGCTACTCAACAGCTCAATCCACAGGACATTTGCCTAACAACAACGCAGCCCAGTGCCGACAGACAAGAGCTGTGGAGGATGGCTTCTGGTCAGCCACAATGATCAGCCCTCGTCCACCAAGGTCCTCCTGGCATGTGGTGCCATGGGGTGGCTGTGGGATGAGAAAGGACACTGTAGGGTCTGCGAGAGGGATGGGGCACCATGGGTTCTCCTGGGCATGGGGACGGATGGGGGCACCATGAGGTCCCCTGAGCATAGGGAGGGAGAGGGCATCATATGGTCCTCAGGGCGTGGAGAAGGACAGGGAACCATGGGGTGCCTTGGGCACAGGAAGGGATGTGGGCACCATGGGATCCCTGCCCAGTCCTGTTCATCCTCCTTCCAGCAAACCAAATGCCACCAGCCCAAGCCCCATGTCTCAGGGTAGTCTGTGATGTTCATTTAACACATTAACAAAACAGCCCAGCACCAAATCCCTTTTGGGGTGGCCAGAGATGGGCAGGAGTTCCCTACCTCCCATCCCCACTGCCGCATCCCAGTGCTCCCCCAGGAAAGACTGGATGTTGCCGGCAGGCAGAGCCCTCTGGGCACTGGGACCAAGTGGGTCCCTGCCAGCCCCAAGCTGCTGCCAGGTTCCCCAACAAAGGTGCCATTCAGTGCCGGTGGAAAGGAGCCCAGCACCACTTCCGCTGTGCCTGGTGCCAAGAAGCAGCTCCCAGGAGCAGGGGGCCGATCTGCCCCCCAGGGATGCAAACGGCCAGTGGACAAAGGGAGCCGGTGGGCGCAGGAGCGGCACCGTGCCCGGCACTGGCTCCAGTCTCTGGACCCGAGATGGGCCCTGCTCCGGCTACCGGGTCCTTGCAGACAGACAGACGAATGGATGTTGGGGTTGTTCAACCTGGAGAAAAGAAGGTTGAGGGGAGACCTTAGAGCAGCCTCCCAGTACAGAAAGGGGCTCCAAGAAAGCTGGGGAGGGACTTTTTACAAGGGCATAGAGTGACAGGACAAGGGGGAATGGCTTTAAATTGGAAGGGGGAAGATAATCAGACATTAGGAATAAATTCTTCACTATGAGGGTGGGGAGGCACTGGCACAGGATGCCCAGAGAATCCATGGTTGCCCCATTCCTGGATGTGTTTAAAGACATGCTGGATGGGGCTTTGAGCAACATGATCCAGTGGGAAATGTCCCTGCCCATGGCAGGGGCTTGGAACTGGATGAGCTTTGAGGTCCCTTCCAACCCAAACCATTCTGTGATTCTATCTCAGCAGATCTGCAGTACTTGGTCTTTCCCATGGGCTGATCCCAGCAAGGGGCTGAGATGGGGCAATGCCCAGGGCTCAGCATCACAGGGTGCAGCAATGATGCTGTTGGCACCCCACAACGCCAATCCCTGTGTACACACCAGCAGCCGCCTGCACTGGTCAAACCAGCATAGCCAAACGCACCGTAGCGGTGAATCTCTCCCCCCTGCACCTGCAGGAGAGGCTGCGGCTGCCAAAATCTGTTTAGCACTTCCATCACCACTCATGCCAAGTGCTTAGTCAGGGACTTCCAGCCGCGCAGCGGTTTGACTTTCTTTAAAGCCCTGGCAGTGGCCAACGAAGCTGCTGGTGCCTGTGCAGGGCTGCGGCGAACTCAGTCTCCAGCATGGCTTTAGGAACTACTGGGAAAAGGTCTTTAGGTGTGGTACTGTCTGATGGGGTCTCCTGGGAAGCAGCCGGGTGGTCCCATGTCCTGCTAGGGTGCAACACCTTGGGGTGCCACTGGCTGCCCAGCATGTGGTGAAGTGTGAGTCACAGAATCATAGAATGGTTTGGGTTGGAAAGGACCTCAAAGCCCATCCAGTTCCAAATCCCCTGCCATGGGCAGAGACACCTCCCACTGGATCAAGGTGCTCAAAGCCCCATCCAGCCTGGCCTTGAACACTTCCAATGATGGGGCAGCCACAGCTTCTTTGGCCAACCTGTACCAGTGCTTCCCCATCCTTATAGTGAAGAATTTCTTCCTAACATCTACTTTAAATCTTTTCCCTTCCAACTTAAAGCCATTAAATGGTTGGTGGATGGCGACACGGATGGCAGTCTGGTGGCTGGCAACCCCGCAGGGCCAGGCCGAGGCCACAGATGGTGGTAGCTGGTGTGACACTGGCAAAGAATCAACCCCATGCCTGCACTGGGACCTTCGAGGTTCGGCAGCTTTGCACCAGCAGTGGGCAGAGCAGGAAAACCAGCAGCCACTGTGTCAGCTGGCAACACCTGAGGGGCTATCTGACTAAGTAGAACCCTCACCCCCTGGTCCCACCACCCACCAATTAAGCCTCTTTGGTAATGAAGCCAGTGTGCTTGCCTGGCATCGGGCAGGACAGAGCTGTGCTGAGGGAGCAGCGCTGCAGCCAGGAGCCTGGAGCCCAACCCAGCCCTTGGCACAGCTCCACCACGGCAGGAGCTCATGGTTCCTGGGGAGCAGAATAGGTGCCCTGACATATCCCAACCCACAGCCTGGGCTGTCCCAGCCCCGCTGCTGCTGTGCAGGATTTGAAACCTGGCTGGGGGCAGCAAGATGTGGGAGAGCTCATTAATGGCTGGGAAGCACACGGAAAACTCCTCCACTAACGAGGGAGAGGGCAGGGAGTTGAGAGCACTGCCAATTAAAAACACCGGCCACAAAAGGAGACGGGCACAGTGGGGAGGAGAGCTGGGCTTCTGCACAGCCACGTTGCCAGAGAGCACTGAGTGCGTCCCTGTCTCTCCTCCCTGATGAAATTGCCACAGGGGTGATGGAGAGCATGGAGCACCCAGAAGCACCCGCAAGCACCAACCTGCCTTGCCTGCACTGAGGCAGATGGTGGGGGCCATTGGGCAGAAGTTGCAGCACAGAGGGACAGTGGCACCTGGCTTAGACCACCCAAGCCCCACCAGTGCCCTCGGGACACCCCAATATCCCTTCTTTTCTCCCCATGGGCTACTCAGGTGATAGTCATGCCACGTAGGAGCATGGGGCTCCCTGGGCCCTGCCCCCCTTGCACTCCAGCCCCACAGCACAGCCCCCTCAGCTCTCAGAGCAGCTGCACCCATGAGCATCCTGCCGGGCCTGATGGTGCTAAGCAGGCTCGGACAGGACCTCTCCAGGAATGAGAGACCTGCCACACTGCAGATCCAGCCAGCTCCAGCATCACCAGGCCCAGCTCCAGTGCAGGACTCCTGAGCGCATTGGGAGCCGCAGCCTTGTGCCACTGCTACCAACCTGACACAGCGATAAACACCACCACGGGGGGCTCAGCCCTGCCACTGGGCCCACAAATGCCTTTACTTAAACACAGGGCTCACAGTAGCAAAAGGCACGCTTGAATGCAGCGCAGTGCGCTGCGCGCAGCGAGAGCACAGAGCTCCTCGCCGGCCACTGCGCCCCGCAGCATCCCCAGCCCCGATGGGTGATGGCAGGCGACACACGAGCCAGCTGCACGTGCAGCACCAGGCAGGCACGGGGGAGACGCTCTGCACAACCCCAGGGTCAGGCCATACATCACCCTGGCCTCCTGTACCCCTGTGTTGTGTGTGGGTGCTGCTCTGGACACCCTGGTGCATGCCACGGTTAGACATCCACAGCAGCTTCAGGCATCCCATTTCATGTCACGCCCAACTGACACTCCAGGTACCCCAGTGCATGTCACGGGGAGATCCTCATGCCCAACCACAGCTCTGGGCATCACAGTTCAGGTCATAGGGAGACTTCCATCCCCAGTCACAGCTGTGGGCCTCCTGGTGAATGTCACAGATCCCCATGCCCAAATGACACTCCAGGTGTCCCAGTGCATGCCACAGGGAGACCCTCTGCCAAGCCACAGCTCTGGGCATCCCGGTGCACACTACATGGAGACTCCCATGCCCAAGCAGTGCTTGAGGAATCCCAGGGCATGCCACGGAGAGACCCTTGTGCCCAACCACAGCTCTGAGCATCCTGGTACATGCCACAGGGAGACTCTCGTGCCCAACTACTCCAGCCCTGTCCCTTCACATGAGTCCAAGGCCACGACCCCACACAGTGGGACTCCCTAGTGCCTCTGGGTGCTCCTCTCCCTCCCCGGCAGCACAGCCACACAGCACCCGTCAGCGTGCTCGCGTGCCTGCCCCTTGCATCTGCAGCCAGTGCAGCGCCAGCAGTGATCGATGCCCAGTCGGGGTGTGGGGGCTGCCGGCCAAGCCCCCGCTGACGAAGCACATCCTCACTCAGCTCCCCCCAGCAGCAGCAGCTCACACGGAGAGGGTGGCTGCTCCAAGCAGATGGCTCCAGCCTCCACTAGATTAACAGCTACACAATGAGGGGAAAGCTGTCACTGTCCCCCTCTAAGCCCAGCAGCAGCCACAAAAAAGCCAGGGCAATCCCCCCAAATCCTCCTCTCCATCACTCCTATCATCCTTACTGCAGTCAACTCCAAAATCCCCAGTCCCACCATCCCTGCTGCTCCCCCCTTGCAGCAGGACCCCTGTGTGTGTCCCTCAGCACAACAGGGACCCCCAGTACCCCACAAGGCGGATGACAGCGAGTACCCCCAGGGAGAACTTTCTCAGCAAACCAAGCGTCTGTTTCAGAGTAGGAGAGGAAGATGCTGCAGCAGCATCGCCGTGAGCTGCTGGATAAAGGAAGCATCCAAAATAGCTGCTCTTAATTATATCCTTGCTGACGAGCGCCACACAAACAACAAGCACTGCAAGTGCTCACTGCATGAGGAACCCTGCCACGAGTGGTCTTATTCCCTGCAGTGGGGATGGGGTCTATGCTGTGGGGTCACCATGGGGAACATGTGTGAGAATAGTGGATGGCCACACACTTTGCCCACATTTGGGCCACCATGGGGGCCCCACGGAGGTGGCCAGAGCAGCCATGGCTGGGTCTGGTGATGATGGGGACACCAGGAATCCGGTCTCCACTACTGCCTGACAGTGAAAGGCTTGTACTCCTGCAACCAAGGTCATGTCAAGCACTGAGGCCGCACAATGTTCAGATGCTAATGAAGCTGTTATCATCTTCTGATCGATTTTGACTGTATAAATAATGCACTGGGAAGATCTGCTGGCTGCGTGGGAAGGGATTGCCTGGGGCAAAGGGGTGGCAGGGATGAGATGGACCCATCAGAGCCCAGAGCCTGTCAGAGCTGAGTAACTACTGCACACCACAGCTGGACACATGCTGCACACCACAGCTGGATACCCCAGCACCAATCACAGCTGCATACCCACCAGCTGGACAAACAGTGTTCATCACAGCTGTAAAACAATTGCCCATCACAGCTGCACATACACTGCCTACAATATCTTTAGACTCCAGTGACAGCCAGTGCTCATCACAGCTGGAAAACAACTGTCCATCACAGCTGCACATGCACTGACTGTCCACCTCAGCTGGATACTCCAGTCCTTTTCAAAGCTGGACAGGCAGCATCTGGACAAGCAGTGTTTATCACAGCTGGAAAATTACTGCCCATCACAGCTCAACACCCACTGCCCACCACAGCTAGATACCCCAGCTGGACACCCACTAGCTGGACAACCAGTTCTCATCACAACTGGAAACGACTGCCCACCATATGTGGATAGTCCAGTCCCTGCCACAGCTGGACAACCACCAGCTGGACACCCAGTATTCACCATAGCCGGAAAACAACTGCTCATCACAGCTGGACACCCACCACCTGGACATCCAGTGTTGATCACAACCGCATATCCCAGTGTCCACCACAGCTGGATACACCAGTGCCTTTCAAAGCTGGATGCTCCACTGACCATCACAGTTGGGCATCCCATCATCCATCACAGCTGGGTAAAACTGGCCGTCACATCTAGACACCTCAGGACCCATCAAATCTGGACACCCCATCACATGTGGACACCCACAGGTGGGTGCCCCAGTGCTGTTCCCCACATCCCAAGGCTCTTCTCAGGGCACTGGCCCTGTATTCAGCACACCTGTGGGTGCTCCAGCCGCCTGGCCCTTGCAGAGCCTTCCCTAGGGAGCGGCAAAATCTGCACTTCACAATCAATGTGCGGTGGCAGCCTGAGTCACAGCGCTGCAGCGCAGGGCTATCCCCTGGGGCCAGGATGAAGCAGCTTAAACACAGCTTTCAAGGGGCAACGGGCCCCCACTGTGGTTTTTATTATTATAAAAAGGAAATTTTCAGTCCCAAGAGAGAACGCCTCAGGCTGCCAGGGCAGGCAGGGATGGAGCACACGGTTGTCCCCAGGGTGAGGCCTGAAGAACTGAGATCTGAGGCTGGAGCTGGCCAGGGCACCCAGCATCCCGCGGTGCCCACCAGCACCATGCTGGGGCAGTGGTGCTCACCCACAGCTACTGTAAGCAACCCTGCTCTCCCTGCATTGCCGAGCTGTATCCTCACTCGACCTTTGCCATGGGTACTGTGGAGCCCGGCTGAGCTGCTCCCCACTGGTGCTGCAATCAGCCAGAACCCCCCAGGGCAGCCCCGCAGTACCATGAACCCCTCTAGGACCTTTCCCAGCCCCAGTCTGGGGCTCAACTGTGCAGCCCCCAGCTCTACAGAGCCCTCTCCCAGCATGGGGTCACTACCTGCGAAGCCCTGGTAGCTTCCCGCCTGCTCCAGGCTGCCGGCAAACCTGCTGACCCCAAGTAACACACCATGCCACGCTGCTCTGCCACACAAAGGATGGCAGTGACTTGGCCTCGTGCAACCAGGGATGCGGGAAAGCTGGCAGCAGGGACGCAGGCAGCGCAGTAACACATTGGCTGCTGCCACACAAGTGGGACACGAGTTGCCGTGCTCATTCCCGCGGGATCAGCATGAAAGCATCACAGCAGCCCCATCGCGCCCGTCGCCGCCGGCTGGGTGCCAGCCGTACGCCCACCCTCGTCTCCACTGAAACGCATGTTGGTGCCACTTCCATGGAGCCTTAATTGACAGGCTGCTCTCCCCGCACCGGGGCGGCGCAAACAGGTAATTTTCAGTAATCATCCTGACTGGAAGGAGTCACCGCCAGCACGGCGAGGCTGCCATGGGATGCCGCTGCTTGGGGCCGCCGCTGCCAGCCTGCATCCGCCTGCATCCCAGCAAAGCTGGCACCGCGCATCGCAGGGCCTGGGCAGAGGCTGCCCAGGACAGGGGAGCAGTGAGGGGGCAGATGCTGGCACCGCTCATCTTCACCCCAGGTAGAGACAATCCTGCCCAGCCCCCATCCCTGTTCTCCCTATCCCTGCCTCCTCCACGGGGCCAGGGAGCCCTGGGAGGACCAACCTCAGCCTGCGGGGAGGGACCAGCAGCTTTGTGTATCATAAAGCTTAACTACCAAATTGTTAACTACCAAATAGTGGTTATCATCTGCCCTCCCATGAACCCAGCCGCAGTCCAGACATCACTGGAAAGTGGTGGGGAGCTCCCAGGCATTCACAGAGCGTGTGCCAGTGTGTGTGTGCACGCACGTGGGCAGTCCAGACAAATAAGAGGGCAACACGCAACGCTGAAGTGCTGGGCCCTGAGCTCCTGGACCGCACGCGGATAATACAGCCTCTGAGTTTTATTTTAAACGCAGTGCCTTTAGTGCCATCATTTTCCTGCCTGGCTTCCAGACGTGCCAGTGCGCAGTGCCCACCCATGGACCCTCCGCTCCATAGTGCAGGGGTGGGCAGCTCTGTGCACACACGGGCTGGCATCTCAGCGATGCCATGGTCACTGCCAGGGTGGATGGGCAGCATATGGATATGCAGCCAGGCGATGCCATGCAACTGCCCTGATCACCGGGAGCCAGGCCACGGGTGTCACACAGCTCCCAAAGGACTGGCAGCATTGCAGGGGAAGGACAGGTCTCGCAGGACACGTCCCAGTGTCCCCAGCACACTGGGCACAGGTTGGGGAGCTGGTAGGGGCAGTGTGGGACCACCTTCCCCATCCCTGCCAGGAGCCAAGACTCAGCCAGAGAAAGCCCCAAGATTTGCACATGCCAGAGCAGAGGCAGCCAGGAGAATGGCTGCTGTGGAGCTGCACAACCGCGAGGAGCGCGCCGTAAACAGCCCAGCTGCAATGCAGGAGCCGGGCAGGCGGCTGCTTTGTCTGCTCCAGCGGCTTCGGCAGCCACGGACCAAAATCCTTCAGGGGCCTCAGCCAGGAGGCGGCACAGAGTCGGACTCCCAGCAGCCACATCTGGAAAGAATCAGCTGGCTGCTGCTGCTACCGCTGAGAGTCATTTCCAGCGCCAAGACCCACACCAGGCCAGGGAGGAGGCACTCCTGAAGCGGCCAGTGGAGACGGCTGCAGGCATATGGATGCACGGGGCAGAGACACATGAATGCACACGCATGCACATGGATGCATGCACATAGATACATGGGGGTACACAACGCACAGGGATGCACAGAGGCAGCTGCATGCATACATGCAGGCACACAGATGCACAAGGCTGCACAGGGGCACACAGATGCCCACACAGATGCATGCTGGCAGAGCAGCACTGGTGCAAAGCAGCCAGCCACAACAGTGTTCAGAGAAGCAATGCTTGGGCTGTGCCTTGCTTGGGCACCAGCTCCAACCTACTCTATCTCCACCCAGCAGGGCCCATAGCAGGGCTCAGAGCTGAGGTCCCATCGGCCTGCTGCGTCTGGAGCAACCCAGCCCCACAATCACCTCAATCTGCCTAGCTCTCAACAGGCAGGTGGTAGTGACCTTGCCAGTGAAACCCAAGGAGACCCAAGCAGATTCAGCATCGCCCCACCATTCAGCATCGCCCCACCATTCAGCATCGCCCCATCAGGCATTCTCCCACACCATCCCAGTGCCATGCCTCCCTGGATGGATGGCTCGTGCTGGGCACTGGCACTCATCCATCACCAGAGCCAGTCTTGGCAACGCGGAGCTGTCAAGATATGCCCAGGCCAGTGCTGCGTCCCCAGCTCCCTATTTCTCAGGCTGATTGCTCCTGTCACTGCGGAGCCCAGTGTTAAACACCTCATTTTCTACTCCCATATTGAGTTGGAAAATACTATTAACATTTCATTAAGGCCTAAAGATCCCTCTTAGCCTGGCATGAAGCGTCAGTCCACTGGCAGGATCGTTCCTGCGCTGGCCCCGTCCCTCCAGGGAGAGGGGACTGAGAAGACAAGTCCCACATGTACCCCAGCTGCAGGACAGCATGGTAACCCGGGGCAGAGGTGGACATTGGCGCTGCACATCGGCTCAGCAGCCAACCTGGCACAACCTGTCCTCATGGGGAACAAAGCAGAGATGGAGTAGCAGCATTTGTGCAGGCCAGCATGAGTTCAGGTGCTCCTGAGTGGGTTTTGCTTCCCAATGCCTCTTCCTTGCCCATGGGAGCCTGGCCCAGCAACATCATCCATTAAATAGAACCATAGAATCATAAAATGGGTTGGGTTGGAAGGGACCTTAAAGATTATCCAGTTCCAAGCCCCTGCCATGGGCAGAGACACCTCCCACTGGATCAGGTTGCTCAAAGTCCCATCCAGCCTGGCCTTGAACACCTCCAGGGATGGGGCAGCCACAACTTCTCTGGCCAACCTGTGCCATTGCCTTCCTACCCTCATTGTGAAGAATTTCTTCCTAATGTCTAAATAATAACAGCAAATTAGTTCTTCAACACTCTCCTGATGGTGTCTGGACGCTCGCAAATGGCACCGATAGCGAGGGCAGCGCATGGTGTGTTCACAGCCAGCATTCAGCCAGAGGCTATCCAGCCCCTGTCCTGCGGGGTGGCCAGTGATGCCCAACACAGGCAATGCCCGGTCCTAGTGCGGCAGCACTCACTGATCCTGGCACTCACCGATCCTTGCACACCCACCACTCCTGGCACCCCCATCGCTCCCACCGCTCACCCCGCCAGCAACACTGCAGCTCCATGTGCCCAGGGCCAACATCACCAAGGACCCACCACCACTTTGGCACCTGCTCAGGCCCCGGCACAGCACCACATAGTCACCATCCAAGGGCATCGGCACCGTGGGGCTGAGTGAGGGGCACAGGGGGAGCGGGAAGGGGCTTGGGGCACGCCGAGCTGGGGAGGGGGGCTGGTTGCAGCCTTTTCTGGCAGATGGGAAAGGGAGTGAAGGGTTAAAGGGAGCTCAGCAGAGGAGGGGAAAGGAGCCAGACACCAGCCTGGCTACTGGAAACCGCACTGGGCTGGCGGAGAAGGGACTGGCTGCAGAGGGGAACTCAAGGCACTTTCAGTGCCCCATCCTGCTGCACTGCTGGCACCGGCACCCCTGGGTGCAGCCTGGCACTGCCACATCCCCAGCCAGTCCTGGGAGCATCACCTCACCACAGGGCACAGGCAGCAAGAAGCACAGCGGCACCTGGCAGCAAGATCCTCTTGTGGGACACAGCCAGAGCTGGTGGTTCCCTGAGAGCCCTGGGCACGAGGGGCTGCCCGCTGCCGGCAAAGGGCTGGTTGGTGCCAGGCCAGGTGAATTTGAGACTGCCATGAGAAAATTCAGCCTCGAGCTGTGAATGGAGCCACCTTGATGGCAGGGGCTAACAGCCCCGGGTCAGCTGCAGCACCATCCAGTAGGCAGGGACCTTGCAGTCAGCCCCAGAGGGAGGGTTTGCACCCACAACTCTAGGCAAGCAGAGAACGAAGCAAGAAAATAAAGTAACAAGTTGTCACCCCGAGTTGAGCAATAATCCCCCTCTGGAAGGAAACTTGGCACACACCAGCCCGCGCCCGCCTGACAAGTCCTGCTGGAAGCGAGGCATCACAGGCAGGCTAGAAACCCCCAAAAGACGTATATAAGGGACCTGCTGACTCTTTGCTAAGCATGGCAGGAGCTGCTCAGCCCCAACCGCCATCCCGGACAGCCCTGGAACACGATGGGATACACTGATATTGTCCTGTGGGGGCATCACCCCACACTGGCATCGCCCCACACTGGCATCACCCCACATGTCCCAGCCCACCTATTAATCCATGCCAGGGGGTCCGGGGTTGCTGCAGGAGCAGCACCCAGCTAAGGAAAATGGATGTGGGGTTCTAGCACCCCTTTGCAGCCTCCCAGCTTGCCCAAGCTGCCACAGGATCCAGCCTTGCTGCCCCTTCAACTCCACACATCCTACTCAGCACCAATGGCTCCAGAGGCCGGGACCTCCTGGGGGTTCTTGCACCCTGGTGAGCATCACCTGCTTGCCCCACGCCCAGACTTCTCCTGTAGGAAAAAGGCAGCTGCCCCAGCACCCATGCCCAGAAGTAGCAGCAGGAGCCAGAAGGGGTGGCTGCCACCCTGGGAAGTTCCCTGCGTTACCAGAAGGAAACAGGCAGCTCCAGCAGCTCCCGGCCACGCGCGACCTGGGCACTGCACCACAATTGGATTTGCAGCTGCCCTGCCTCTTACTGCATGGAAATTGAATTGTAAAATGTCAAAGACATTTCCTAACTGCGCCATATTAGCCTGGTTTTATTAAATACTATTATCAGGGAAGATTATTAACGCAATCAAATGCAAGCAAAAAAGCCCCGAATTAACTGACCACTGGGCAGGAGGACACACTGGAGGCAGCTGGCAAGGCCATGCCCAGGGAGCCCATATGCCAGAGGGTCTGGCTCCAGCCTCCCACTGCCCTCACATCCTGGACCACCGGCAAAGCAGTGATCCTTCATGGCTGCTGCAGCTCTGACTACATCCTGGGATGGGTCCTCACAGGATGGTGGCACCCCAGAGGGTGAAAGCCTGGAGGGTGCTCGCTGGGCTCCCTTCCCTGCTGCCCATGCTGCCTGCACCATGCAAACCCCTCCGAGGAGCTGCCTGGCTCCTGTCCCGCTCTGCTCGCCCCGCACGGCCCCAGGCCCAGGAGCAGCATGGCCAGAGGTGGCCATGGGGCCAGCAGGGCTGGAGTCCCTCCCTGGGCAGGGCAGGACCCACTCCCTGTGGGCAGCAGTAGCACCAGGACTGACTGGGATAACCCCAAAATGCCAGGGCTGCTGCTGGCAACACGCAGGACAGGACACAGAGCCCTGCGCAGATAGCAACACAGGAAGGGGCTCTCCCACCCAGGGCAGGGGCACCCCAAGAGCATCCCGCACCTTGGCACTTGCACCCCCAAGCAGTGGGGTCAGCGAGGGCTGGGTTACCTCATCATGGCATGGGTGCAGAAAGCGAGGGTCAAGTGCTCAGCTCCCATTCCCAGCCCAGCAGTGTGGCTTATTCAGTCCTGGGTGAACCAGACCAAGGTACCCAGAGCTGCAGTGGCACCTGAAGACACGAATGCAGCCTGGGGTACCTGGATGGCACCAAGGGCCAGGCGCAAGATGGGCAGCGCAGCCCTGCTGAACACAGCCCCAGCTCCCACCCGCTACAGTGCCACACTGGATGCTCGCTCTGGCACCACAGGACCATGTCCTGGGACATCTCCTCTGTCACACAAAGCCACTGCACATGGAAGCACTTTGCAAAGCCCCCCAGCCTGAAGGAGAAGCTGGGGCAGAAGGGCCTGGCTCTTGGCTCAAGGTCCCTCCTGCAGCACCAAGTGGGTGCCATGCAGAAGCCATTTCCAAAGCAGACAAGCCACCAGCAGCACTGGCCTTGCAAGGAAGGAGCAAGAAAAGAGCCCACTGGCTCTAACCCATCAGTGCCAAGGAACTGCAGTTCCCCTGCACAGCACAGCCCCATCCCCTGCTGCCCAAAGCCCTGGATGCCTGGGACAGGGATGGTGCAGCGGGCATGGAAGCTGTTGGGACACCTCAGTTCTTGTCCCATCCCATGGTGCACAGACACTGCTGGGGACACCCTGATGCTCACCCCATCGCCCGGTGTATGGACACTGTTGCAGACAGCCCAATCCTCATCCCATCCCATGGTGTCCAAGCCAGGGAGCCGAGGGGAAAACGCCAAGTCACTACAATTCTTCGAGGTAGCACCAGGGAGGAGGGGACCTGGAGGGAAACCTTTTGCTGCCAAACCCCTGCATCTGATTTGCGTAACTTTCAGACAACCTCATCAATTATGGATGCCCGGGAAGCGAGCATTGCGGCCGGCCCGGGCCCCACAAATTCGTACTCCACCAGCGAAATTGGGCCCCATGTCACCATAGCAACCCGTGTTAATTCACGCAGGGATTTTAAAAATCTCATTTATTAAACCCCACATGAATAGGATATTATCCAGATAACTAAGCTAAGTTACAAATCTTCCTGGTGCCGCACAGCATGGGGAGTGCCGGAGGCACACGTGGGACTGGCATGCAGAGGGGATGTGGGGAGCCTACAGCCCCAGTTCAGTGCTCTCCCACACTGTGCCACACACTGCTCTCGCAACTCTGCTGCCACAGCCAGAGATGCCCCTGCACCCCAGGACAGGAGCGTGGCACCCACAGGAGAGTCGGGTCCCATGTTGAAATGGTGCCAGAGTAGCCCAGCACCAGAGCGGAAAACACGCAGTCTAGCAGCAGCACCGAAGCTGGAGACACGGCAGCCCAGCCAGGGCACAGGACAAGCATCCAGGCCCATAGCGGGAATCTCCCCAACACCAGGCTGGCCTCAGTCAGCCTCACTGGGCATCCCTTGTCCATCACCTGTGAGCCCAGTGCAGGGAACCCGGCTGTCCCCCACGGCCATCCTGCCCCACAGCCGGAGGGCTCTGCAGCTGGAGATGCAGCAGAGCAGGGCTGGGAAGGAGCAGGATGTAGGAGAAGGTGGTGGCACTCCAGCACCGCTGGCCGTTGCCACAGCAACACCAGCTGTGCGCAGGGATAGGAGAGGGGGATAGAGTTGGACACAGGCCAGGAGTCACCCCCACCCTCATCATCCCGGTTCCAAGAGGCCACGGAAGTGGCAGCACCCGAAGTGAGTTGTGATGAAGGAGGCTCTGAGTTGGAGCCTCTTCTCTCCCTGTATAGGCCCTCGGCAGTGACAGCAATGATGGCACCAGGGACATGGGGGACACCACGCTGGCCCTGCACAGCAATGGGGACACGGTGGACAATGTGCTGGCCCTTCACAGCACTGGGGACACCATGCACAGTGTCAGGATGCCCCACCAGCCCTGCATGGCACTGGGGACATGGTGGACGCCACATCAGCCCTACATGGCACATAGTGGATGGCATGCTGGCCCTGCACAGCATCAGGGACACAGTGGACACCGTGCCAACCCTGCACTACAGCAGCAACATGGGGTCCCTCCCTGCCTGGCACCAGGACACGGGGGACACCACATTGGCCCTTCTCAGCTAGGAACAACCCTGCACGACCAGGGATGGCGGACACGGCACCAGCCCCACACGGCTCTAGGGACAACGGATGCGCATGTTTGGTGAGCGCTGGGCCCTGGAGGGAGGGATGCATGGTCAGGAGGTAAAGGCCCTGTGTGCCCAGTGATCTGACGCCACACAAGTGCTCCCTGCGGTCCCTGTCTGTACCCAGGGCTGGTCCCCGGCTCCCCGAATCACCCCCATGCACCAGGCCTGAAACCTGCGGCTGCATCAGCTCCATGAATAATTCAGTCCCAGGCGGAATGCCTCAGCAGAGCAGTTACAACGTGCAGAGTGCAGATCCTCTTGGAGCTACACACGCAGATACACACGCAGAGACACACGCAGACGCCTGCCACCTCACGCCCGGACACACACGCACGCGGGTACACACACGGAGCCGTGCAAAGCCCGCTGCAGGGATGCACACCGGGAGATCCCCATGGAGCTACATCCAAACACCCCCACACGGAGAACCACCAACACAGCCCCATCCAAACACACATATGCCAGGGTACACACCAATACACAAACACAGACACGCACCCAAACACAGGCACACACGCACACACACTGCATGTGCAGACACAGACACATGCACACAACCAAATCTGTGCAGGCACCGGCAGCCCTGCTGCAAACACGCGTGGTCCATGTACACACACTCCACACACACACAGATGCCCCCAGCACTGCCCTGCGTGCCCACTCGCAGCCCCCTGCCCTCGTCCCTGCCCATGTCGAGGTCAAAACCCCTGGGGGGTTCCTCAGCTGCTCTCGGGTGCAGGACAAGGGCAGTCTGGCCGCCGAGCACCTGGGGATGCTCTGCACACCATGTCCCCTGCTTTCGGCCTGGTCCCCCCTCAGCCCGCTCTGGGGTGCTGCCGGGGATCCCTGGAACATCTGCAGCTCCCACCCGTGCCGTGCTGCACGGGAGAAATGCCAGGGATGCTGAGGGGCTGGGCAGGGTGGCAGCCCCCCAGGAGCAGCAGGCAGGATGCAGGGAGCAGCGGGTGGGATGTGGGGTCTCAGGGAGCAGCAGGCAGGATGCAGGGAGCACTGGGCAGGATGTGGGGTCCAGGGAAGCAACGGGTGGGATGTGGGACCAGGGGAGCAGTGGGCAGGATGCGGGGAGCAGCGGGCGGGATACAAGGAGCAGCAGGCAGGATGCGCGATCCAGGGGAGCAACGGACGGGATGCAGGTTCAGCAGAAGGGATGCAGGGAGCAGCAGGAGGGATGCAGGGAGCAACAGCAGGGATGCGGGGTCCCGGGTATGCGGAGTCTCGGGCAGCAGTGGGTGGGATGCGGGCCCCGAGCCGCCTCTGCGATGCCAATGCCGCCCCCCCCCCTCCGCCCCCCGGCGTCGCGGCACTCACTGGCTTTGCCCGGCTTGGGCCTCTGCAGCAGCTTCTGCACGGCCGCCACATCCTCCGCCTTCACCGCCTGCACCAGCTCCTGGTCCTTGCCCATGGCTCCGCGGCGCCGCGGTGCCGCTGCGGGCTCACGGCCCGAGCATCCTCCGCTCCGAGGGGCGGGCGGCTCGCTCTGGCGCCGCGGGGCCCCCCCGCCCTGCCCGCTCCGGAGGCGGCGGCGGCGGCGCCCGGGGCGGGGCGGGGCGGCGGGACCGGGAGGAGGGGGTGCTCCGGGAGGGGAGGGCACCGGGAGCGCGAGGGGGGAGGAGGATCTAAGGAGGAGGGGGCACTCCGGGAGGGAGGAGTGCCGGGAGGCGGGTGGGGGCACCGGGAGCGCGGGGGGGGGGGGGAGGATCCGGGAGGAGGGGTCTGCACCGGGAGCGCAGGGAGGGGGGGCTGCACCGGGAGTGCGAGGGGGAGAGGGAATGCCAGGAGGAGAGGGCTGCACCGGGGGGGCTGCACCGGGAGTGGAGGGGGAGTGCCGGGAGGAGGGGGCTGAGCCGGCAGCGCGGGAGGGCACCAGGAGGAGTGAGCTCACCGGGAGCGCGGGGAGTGAGGGAGTGCCGGGAGGAGGGGGCTGCACCGGGAGCGCGGGATTGAGAGGGGGGAGTGCCAGGAGGAGGAGCCGCACCGGGAGGAGCGGGGGGGGGAGTGCCGGGAGGAGGGGAGGGCACCGGGAGCACGGAGGAAGGCGGTTCCAGGAGGAGAGAGCGCTGGGGGCGCGGCTGCACCGGGGGCGCGGGGTGTGGGGGGAGATAGTCTGTGAGGAGAGGGAAATTCGGGGGGGGCTGCACCGGGAGCGCGAGGGGGCGCGGGGGCCGCTCTGGTGCCTGCGGGAGGGCTCCCGTGGGGTGTAACGAGCTTTCCGGTCTCAGCGGCCCCGGCAGCCGGGGGGAGCGGGGCTGCCCGGACCTCCCCTCCATCGAGTGGGACCCCGGAGCGGGGGTAGGGGCAGTGTCCCTCGGGCGAGAGTAGACGGGGCTGGGGGTGTCCGGGGGGCGAGCAGCACCCCCCCCCCCCCCCCAGGGTACCCCGTGCTTCCCATGCCCTTTGCTGTCCCGTGGCTCTGCCCGGCCGCTGCGGCCATCCCCCGGCCTGTGGTGGCCGATAATGCTGCACCCGGCTGGAGCAGCAATCCCAGTTGTTTAAATAACGTCCTTATTACTGCCCAGTTCTCCGCTTTTGTAGACACAACGACCAGAGACACTCGTCCCCTTCCACTTTTTTTATGGTTTAAACGACTCGGACATGAAAGGTGTGGAGGGTGCCTGGCTGAGATGAGGATGCTGAGGATCCAGATGGGAACTAGGGCCAGCGATGCACAAGGCGTTAATGTGCCAATGGTGCCCAGTCAGTGCAGGACACAGGCATCACCTCCACAAAATTACCCCGAATTGCTGCTCTCCCAGAACAGTTACAGTCCACAGCCTTGTGGTCCAGTAAAGTAATGTTGGGGTGTGTTGGTCCGAAAGGCTGGTACCCAGCTGGCCCCGACAGCGGCGGTCACTGTGTGGCAGTGGGGCAGCAGTGCGTGGGGACGGGTGGTAACAGCACACCGGTGGGTGCAGTGCACAGGGATTTGTGGTCACAGCACACCAGTGGGTACAGTGCCTGGGGAGGGCAGCTGCAGACCCTGGTGAGTGCCTGTGGCTAAAGGAGCCCACTGATGCCCGTGGCAGCCCCTAACTCCGTCCCAGCTCTGGGGGGGGCGGGGTTCGTCTCGCCTCCCCACCCCCACTTTCCAATCCAGGACATTTGGGTTGCGAGCGTGAAACGCTATCTAATCTGCCCTCTAATCCCGCAGGCTGGCGCTGTGCTGCGGCACGGGGGGCTGAGCTGCTGCGGGTCTGCCTGGGCTGGGGGCTGGGGCTGAGCGCTGGGGCTCTGCGAGCCCAGGCAGCTCAGGGGCTCCACTCACATCTGCCACCACTCCAGAACAAACGAAGCTCCTCAACAAAGGTCTCTTTGTGCCCCACGGCTCTCTCCTGCTGGGCTCCCGCGCCCAGCGCCAGCACCCCGGGACCCAGCACGGACACGGGACGGGGCAGCCCCTGCACAGGTGGCCTTGCTGGGCACCAGGACATTTGTGACTGAGCCAGAACGCAGGGCAGCAGGCTGTGTGGGGCTGAGTGGGGGGCACAGCCACCCTCCCTCCTCCACTGGTTGAGCCAGGCTTTTGCAGAAGGCACTTCTGACCGCCTCGCATTTCTGCGGCTCCCTCCGGGCTCTTGCCAAGGCGGGTTTGTCTTTGCAGAGCAGGAAATTGTGCAGTGAAATGTTGTGTCACTGCCCTGCGCACACCAAGCCGAAACTGGCGCCCTGACTGGAGAGAGCCGGGGGCACAGTAGATGGACTGGCTTTGCCTCCCACCACCACACGGATGGGTACAGTGGAGGAGCAGGGATGTGCTCAGGGGTGGTTTAATAGTGGACAGGTACAGTTGGACTCAATGATCTCAAAGGTCTTTCCCAACCAAACAATTCTATGATTATCTGTGGGAACTCCTGCTCACTGGCAGTGGGAATGCTCGCCCCACACAGGGGACCCCACAGCCCCCGCCACCGCTGCCATCCCCATGGCTGCAGGCGAGAAGCATGGCAGAGGCCCCTGCTTGCACGCGGGAGGCAGGATGGGAGCATGCGAAGCCCCAAGCACTGGATTAAAGGAGAGGCAGGAGGAGATGAAAGCAGTGTTTGGAGGATGGCTGGGCTTGGTGCTGGGAGCCATCAGGAGCTCATAGTGACAGGCGCTGCTGGGGTTGGGGAGGGGTCCTGGTGGGAGCCTGGCAGGGCCCCCACCCCCCTCCTTAGGCATGGCCCCGTCTTCAGTGCCAGCCCTTGCCTGGTGGCGTGCAGCACCCAGCACCACGCCAGCCTGGATCCCATCCTGCAGGGAGGGCACAGCCTCCTTGAGGCCAGCACAAGGAACATGGGCCTCCCGGTGGGCCCAGCAGCACTGTGGGCATGGGCTACCCTCTCCAGCATCTGTGAGAGCAAGGCCAGAGGAGGCCACAGAGATGATCCGAGGGCTGGAGCACCTCCTGTTCAAGGACAGGCTGAGAGAGTTGGTGTTGTTCAGCCTGGAAAAGCGAAGGCTCTAGGAAGACCTTAGAGCAGTCTCCCAATACTGAAAGGTGCTACAGGAAAACTGGGGAGGGGCTCTTGACCAGGGAGTGCAGGGACAGGACGAGGGGGAATGGTTTTAAGCTGAAAGAGGGGAGACTGAGATGAGATCTAAGAAAGAAATGTTTTCCTGTGAGGGTGGTGAGGCACTGGCACAGGTTGACCAGAGAAGTGGTGCCTGCCCCATCCCTGGAGGTGTTCCAGGTTGGATGGATCTTTGAGCAACCTGATCCAGTGGGAGGTGTCCCATGGCAGGGGGTGGAACTGGATGGGCTTGGTGGTTCCTTCCAACCCAAACTGTTCTCTGATTTTATGATTCCCCCTGCCCTCCAGCACAGCCCTACCATACGGTTGCCAAGCCCTCCAGCTCCAGCAGGGCAGCAGCGAGGGGCTCAGGACCCATAGGACACAGCCCAGCCCCTGCACCAGCCCCAGCTCCCCTAGCCTGCACCGAGGGCAGAGCTGCGGCCCCTTCAGCACTCACAGCATCTACGAAAATACTTTATTGTGGCAGTGGGCTGTGCAGGAGCTCTCTGTACAATGCAAACCAACGGCAGCGACGCAGCCACCAGCAAACTCACATGTGATGGTGGCACCCAGAGCCCATCCCGGGTGGCAGCAGGAGATGGGGATCCACAGCCCCTACATTGCCTTGGGTCTGGCGTTGAGGCGTATGATGGCCTGGTAGTCCCGCACCAGGTCCCGCAGCTGGTCCAGGTAGGGGTTGACATTCTCCTCCATCCACTCCTCCACTGTGTCCGGGAAGTAGACCCTCTCCAGGTGGGCATGCAGGTCACGGATGAAGCTCTCCCAGTCTTCGTGGAGCCTGGCAGGGGGAGAGAGAGCAGGGGTGTCCAGCAGGAGATGCAAGGGACCCCCAGAGCCAAGCCTGGGACATCCCCCAGCCCCATGCAGACACTCAGGCTGGTCCCCAGCATCACGTACTTGAGCACCTTGCTGCCGAAGCTCTCCATGTTGCGGGGATTGCCGAACAGGCGCTTGCGGTGGTAGGGGCTGAACCAGCCCTTGATGGCACTGGGGAGGCATGAGGGGAGTCGGGGGCACAGGGAGCACCCAGGGATGATGCCCAGCCCTATAGCCAGAGCTGGCTGACCCCACTGCCTTCCACTGTCTGTTACCTCTCCTCCTCCAGGGCCTTAAGGATGCTCTCCTTCAGGTGGCCATTAACCTGCTCGACCATGTGGTAGATCTCTGCACCAGGGAATGCTCCCCTGCCCTCGCTGGGGAAAGGGAGGAGGAGATGAGAGCCCAGCATGTGGGGTGCACTTGGCCACGGCAGGGTTCCAGACTGGGTGAACCCCAGCATGCCAGGTGGGTCCGAAATGGGGGCATTTGAGTAACCAACGCCCCCGGCTCCCCTCCAGTGCATCCCTTCTGACACAAGTGGTGTGTCTGTGCCACGGCCGGGCTGTGCCACGCACCATGTGCTCTGCTCCAACTGCATGCTCTGGAAGCCCAGCACGTCCAGCACCTTCCTCTTCGTCTCTTCCATGAATCCCCCTGCAGAGGGCGAGGAGAAGGGCAGAGGGGCACGGGCCACCCCACCATCATGCACTCCCCCCTGGCTTCACTGCACCCCCAAACTGCGGAAGCCGAAGCTCTTACGCTGCCTCCCATCCCAATATCTTTCCCTGCCCACAGGATGGGGTCTCAGAGGCAGTGGGTGGGGAGCTGGGGGATGAGCCTGTCCGCAATAGCTGCTGTGGTGGTGGCTCACCGTTCACCAGGGTCTGCAGGCAGATGGCCAGGGAGGGGATGCCGACAGGCAGCAGCTCGCAGAGCACAGAGTAGTGGTCGTACCTGCAGAGTGGGGCCACCCACACCATCACCTCCTGCACTTCCACTAGCAGAGCTGAGTGGGCACCAGGGAGGGCAGGTGTCCTGCCGCCCCTCACCTCTGCCAGCCAGTGAGGATGATGCCCTGGAAGCGCAGTGGGGCCAGCTGCGGCAGGGCCTGCATCACCTTCAGCCAGCTCAGGTGGTTCTTTAGGTGGTAGCTCAGGGGGGGCCAAGCCTGTGTTGGTCCCGTGGTGCCCTTGAAGGCGCTGGCAAACCACACTGCCTCGAAGCCGCTCTCCGCATACTTCGTGAGGAATGGCTCTGCAGCAGGACATGCACGAGCCACCAGCGTCACCATCCCTGGGGCTGGGGGAGCTCGGTTGGGGTGTGCCCCACCAGCCCTGGGAGCCTGGCACGCCGCCTTACCGATCTGCTCTGCATCAAAGTCAGGTGCGTAGAACCACACCACGGGGGAGACATGCTTTGCTATCCCAGACTCTGCAGCGGGAGAAGAGATAAGGATGTGAACACCAACGTGAGTGGTAAGAGGATGCCTGGGGCTCCTTATGCCTCCCTGAGACATGCATCTCTGCCAAGACGGGCACCCAAATGGGCACTGCCAAGGACCCGGGTCAGGTGCCACTACTGTCATCCCCACCCTCTCACCCTGCAGGGCTCCCACGCTGATCTTCCTCAGCATGTCGTCCCACATGAGCACCCGCAGCCCCCAGTACTGTGTGGCGATGAAGCCTAGCACCTCCTTGATGTGCTTCAGGTAGATGGTCCCCGTGTCGCCCTTGTTGTAACTCATCCAGTTCTTGGAGTCCATCCCCTCTCCGAGATGGAAGACCTGGGTTTGGGAGGGGGAAGTGGGATGCTCAGCACTCCTTGAGCACACTTGGTGTCTGGGGCAAGGGCTGGTGTCCCTGCACAGCCCACCTCATCTGCACCGATGTGGATCCAGGTGGAGCGCCTGTGCTTCTCAATCACCTGTGACAGGATGCTCTTGAGCAGAGCCAGGGTGTCAGGGACGTGGGGGTTGAAGCTGTTGGGGAAGCGCTCGACCTCCCGCAGGTGCTGGTACTTCTCATGCTTGAGGATGAACTGCGCAGGATGAGCCATTAAGGAGTGGGTTCTAGGGGGACCCCCTCGTGATGCGGGAAGAGGAGCAGGACCAGGACACCCTACCTCTACGTGCCCAAAGGTCTGCACCAGGGGAACCACCTCCAGCTTGTGGAGCTCCGCCAGCTGCTGGATCCGCTCGATATCCTCCTCGCTGGGAGGGCAGGGACAGGCTCACCAGGGGCAGAGCGTGAGGGCACTCTCTCCTCCTCCTCCTCCTCCTCCTCCTCCTCCTCCTCCTCCTCCTCCTCCTCCTCCTCCTCCTCCAGCACCCTGCCCAAGTGGCCCCAGCTATCCCACACCTGTGTGGACTTCACTATGGGGACACAAATATTGACCCGGCGGGGCAGGAAGCTGGTCTGCTGGTGGCAAAACCCAGCACTCTGACCATGGTTATCGCAGGCACGGGTCCAGGCAGGTCACACCCAGCCCCTGGCACATTGGGACCTGCTGAGGCCACCCAGCATCGACAGCCTCCGGCCAGCTCAGCGCGCAGCCCCGGCTCACCTGTAAGCGTACGGGGACTTGAGGATTTCCAACTCCTCCTTGAAGGGGAACATGTCCTCGTACTCAATGAGGATGCCATTGGCTCCCAGCTGGGACAGGAGGGGAAACAACTACAAGGCAGGCAGGGTGGGCTTAGCCTTGCTCTGCATCCTCAGCATACCCCTCCCCAGCACCTCCCGCTGGTCCCCACTCGTCCTCACCTGCTCCAGGTAGGAGACCCTGGGCGCAGCTCCCTTGAGGTCCAGGTGGACCAGCCTCATCTCGGTGGCACTGATACCCCTGGAGACCTGTCCAGGCTCGTGCCTTGGTGCCGTTATCTTTGCCACGGAGAGCTCCACAGCCTGGCTCTGGGGGCCGGTGTCCTGGCTGTTGTCACTCGGGTCCCCCCAGAAGTTGCTGTCCTTGCTGATGTGCTTGTGCAACTCCAGGGTGAAGCTGCAGGGAGCAGAGCAGGGTTGGGGATGCTGTGGGGCACAGGGGCACCAGCTGCCACCCAGCACCAGGCCCCTGCACAGGCACAGCCCAAGGGCTCTATGCGAGAGCTGGGGTCCTGCTGGCCCCTCACCTGTCACGGAAGAGGAACTTGATGCCGGCCAAGGCCACGAGGAGCAGCACAACAAGGCGCAGCAGGTTCAGCCGGTGGTTCCGCTGGAAAGCCATCTCTGCAGGGCATACACAGGGGTCCAGCTGTGCCACAGCACTGCGAGGGACCCGGAGAGCAGGTGACCCTGTGCAGCACCACATTGTGTGCCCTGCTTCCCTGACATGAGCAGCATAAGACCCACATAAAGGGGACTTGGGGGAGACCCCTCCCACCACCCTGGTCCCCACCTTGTACAGAGGTACTACCTCCTACCTCATGCGCCCCAGTGTGGAGGCCAGTGGCCAGACCTGCCTTTCCCTCTGCCTGCAAGGGTGCAGCCTCCTCAGGCTCTGCCAGGGCAGGAGCAAACAAGGCAGCGGGTGCCCTGTCACCTCCAAGACAAGGGCTGTGTCACAGGGTGGCAGGGTGGGGTGGCGTTGCAGGGCGGGCACTGAGCAGCCGGGGCAGGCCAGGCATGGGAGGCAACACCCCTGCAGATGGAGGAGAGATGACTGGGAACTGCCTGGGCACATGCTGGCATCAGCAGAGCCAGAGGCACTATTAGGGTGTAGGTGGCATCCTGGAACCCCCAAGGATCAGCACATGCTCGCCACATGCAGCCACAGCATCTGCCCAGGGAGGTGAGTCCCAGCCAGCACCACGGAGGGGAAGGGGCATGAGCTGCTTGAAAAACAACATTGGAGTGCGACAGGAGCCCAGTGGGATCCGTCCACCAGGGATCTGAGCCTGGTGAGAGGAGCTGCTGCTTCTCTCGTGGAAGGAGAGAAGTATGAGGGTGGGATGGCCCGTGCTGCTGCTGGGGGCTGCGAGATACCGCAGTGTGAGGGGGGTCTGCTCTGGTTAGACCGATGTTTGATCCCTCACGGGACACATCAGACAGGCCATGCGGGATGCAGGGACGTGCTCGTGTCAAAGGGTTGCTGCCGTTAAGATTAGTAAAATTCATTTCATAGAATCACAAAATCATGGAATGGTTTAGGTTGGAAGGGATTTCAAAGCTCATCCAGTACCAACCCCCTGCCATGGGCAGGGACACCTTCCACTGCATCAGGGTGCTCAAGACCCCAACCATCCTGGCCTTGAACATCTCCAGGGAGGGGGCATCTACATCTTCCGTGGGCAACCTGTGCCAGTGCCTCACCACCCTCATTGTGAAGAAAGTCTTTTTTCCCTAAACCAATTTTGAGAACTCCTGAGCAGGAGATTTACTAATGCAGATAAAAGTGAGCCCAAACTGAAGGCAGGCTCTGCGGGGCAGGAGGTGACAGGTGCCCCTTCCCCAGCACCCCCCCTAGTCACAGCTCAAGGATTTGTGCAGAGATTTGTACCTGCTGGCTCAGCACCAGCCCCACACCAAGACCCACAGCAGTGCCCCTCATAGCTGGCATCGTGGTGCAGCGGGAGATGCTCAGCCAGACCAACCCCTGCTCAGAACAGCACTGGGGACACCACTGCCATGATTGGGGGCATCATTGCCACTACTGGAGGCAGTGGCACCAGCCCCAGGGAGCTCCTGACCTCTGCAGCCCCCTCAGGGCTCCTCCTTGCCCACAGCCCCACTCCCTGGTGACAAGGGATCTTTAGTGACGCCTGCTCCCACCCCAGGAGTCCAGAGCCACCCTGCTGTGGGCAGCACCCCTCCTGTGTCCCCCACGGCACAAGTCGCAGGTGGCAGCACAGGTCCTCCTGGAAGATGCACAAGAGAAGTGCCAGCATCATTTTTACCCTTTTTCCTCCTTTCTTGCCAACTCTGTTGCATGGGGCAAGGCAGGGATGGGGCAGCACATCAGCACCCCTGCAGCCCCCTAGCCCGGCAGCCACAGCCAGTGCTTGGGCAGCAGCCGCCAGCCCTTTCAGTGAGTCAAACGCGCTGAAATTTAGGGTTAAATTCAGCGTTGCCAGTTTTGGGAACTGAAAAGCAGATTTTGGCTGCTGCCGGCACATAAGCGGCTCAGCTGATCGCGAGGGTTTTGTTTGTGTTGCCAGAGCAGTGGCACCAGGGGAGAGCTGCACTGAGCTGCCCTGCACCTCCGGCTCCGAATTAGCCCTTTTTCCAGACACAGTCCTAATCCCTCCCGACACACTGCACACGCATGCAGCCACAGGGCACAGGGTGGGCACTGCAACCGGCACCTCTGTCACATCCTGCAGAGCCACTGCAGGACCTGCTGTCCCCAGACCATGAGGCCCCAGCACACCACGTCATGGGGTAGCGCAGCACTGTGCAGGAAGGAGCTGGAGCATCCCTGCTCCATCCCCATTGCCCAGTGCCCACAGCTACCTGATCCCCTGATGCTGACACAGAGGAGGTAGGGCAGGATCCTGGGTTTTGGGCAGGTCGTGCCCACACTGTCCTCTGTGATCATGTCCCTGCGTAAAAAACACGCCTTGTGCTCAGCACTCCAAATCTTGCGCTGTGGAGAGGAAACATGACACCTGCTCCATGTCCTGCCCATCACAGAATCACAGAACATCCTGAGCTGGAAGGGACCCACAAGGACCATCAAGTCCAGCTCCTGTCCCTGCACAGGACAATCTTAACATTCACACCGTGAGTCTGAGGACGTTGTCCAAATGCTTCTGCAACACTGTCAGACTTGGCGCCATGACTGCCTCCCAGGGGAGCTGTTCCAGTGCTCCACCACCCTCTGGATGAAGAACCCTTTCCTCATGTCCAAACTGACCCTCCCCTGACACATCTTCCTGTCGTTCCTTTCCATTGCTTTTCCATCCTGCCTGGCCCTGGATGCTCCTGGCAGCTGAAGCATGGCCCAGCAGGGATGTGCCAGGCTGGGGATGGCTGCCAGCGCGGTGCTCAACTCTGGGTGCCCAGAAGGGGGCAGGGGGGACCTGGAATGATGGAATCATAGAATCATAGAATTATCTGGGTTGGAAGAGACCTCCAAGATCATCAAGTCCAACACTTAATCCAACACTATCATGATAGGGGGTGTCAGTGGCGTCCGGTCACAGGGCAGAGGGGCATGGGGAGTCTGGCACCCAGAAAGGCCATAAATATGCACCATGCTAATCGCGCTGTCATGGGAACACAGCGCCTGATCAGAATGGGGATAAATATTTAGACAGATGCTGTCAACTCGCCAAGATTCGGCGTTTTAAATATATGTTATCTTATTTAAATAAAAAACAGGTTTCCAGGGTTTGAGGCTCCTTGGCACAGCCTGGGCGTGGGTAGGTGGGACAGGTGCACGTGGGCGCTGGGGTGCAGCCTCCTGGGGTGATGGGGAGCAGCCATGGTTCTGCTGGCGGTGGACCCCTTTGCAGTGAGTACTCACCTGATTGGTGCTGCCACTCTGAAGCAGCATCTTGCCGCCAGCACCCACTGTATTTATTATTACCCTCTGCCAACGCTTTGGGCATGGTGCTGGCATGGTCCCCAGCAGGCTCGGAAGAGCCTGCAATTCCTCGCAACCAGCCAGCTTGGCTCAGCACTCTTGCAGCCACGGGTGAGGAGGGGCCTGGATCCTTGCCCCCTCCCTGACCCCTCGCAACACCCTTGGGTTTTGCTCCCAGCTCCCTGAAAGCAGCCCAACTCCCCACTTACCTTCCTGAGCCCGGAGGAGAGAAGAAAGGAAGAAAACCCAAACCTGATTCTGGAGAGAGCAAGGCCAAAGGAAGGATGGCCTCTGGGGTGCGGGAGCCACTGCAGCCCATGGGCCAGCAGTGAGGGTTTTGGTGCTGTTGTAGGGTCTGGTTGGCACCAGACTGCCCACCACCCTGTCTGGGCATTCCCCATCATTTGCCAGACCAAACCCTCACTCCAGTCAGTTGTGGCCACGGGAAGAGCATTCCTGCTCTGTGCACGCTCCGTGTACACTCACACACTTCC
The DNA here is from genome assembly GCA_033558185.1 of Dromococcyx pavoninus. Classification (NCBI taxonomy): domain Eukaryota; kingdom Metazoa; phylum Chordata; class Aves; order Cuculiformes; family Neomorphidae; genus Dromococcyx; species Dromococcyx pavoninus. The sequence goes on along the minus strand of JAUMJL010001575.1, from coordinate 17,946 downwards.
AGAGCCTTCCATGCTTGGCCTCACACCCAACCTGGATCTGCCCCGTGGCATGAGTTGCCCTTTGCAGCTCCCCAGGGTGGGGCGCCTGTGGAGAGGCTGCAGATGCCCTCGCGCATGGTTACGGCTTCCCAGGCCGCAGGAGGGGGCTGTTCCCCCAGCTCCCAGGCAGAGATGGCCCCTGGCCCGCTCCGCGATGCTGGGGCACAAACGGAGCAGCCCTCGGGCACAGGGGAGCCATTCTGTACCCACACAGTCCGCTGCACTGCAGGGCACCATCTACGCCCCACGATCCTGGGGCATCCCATGTCCCTCCAGTGCCCCCATGTCCCTCTTGGTCATCCTGTCACCACACAGCATCCCACAGGCTCTGCTGGGCATCCCAGAGACCCTCGTTCCTACTGTAGCACTGGGTATTCCTGCATCCTCCCTGGGCACCTCGGTATCTCCCTTAGGCACTCCTCTGGCACTGGGCATCCCTGCATCCCACTGGGCATCCTTGCAGCCCTGAGCATCCCTGCGACATTGGTCCCCACTACTGAATCGGGCGTTCCTGTATCCTCCTGGGCACACTTTCATTCCCCCGGCAACCCTGCATCCCTCCAGGCATTCCTGCGACTCCCATCCGCACTGCAGCCCTGGGCATCCCTGAGGCACTGGGCATCCCTGCATCCCACAAAGCAACCCTACCTCCTGCTGGGCATCCCTCCAATCATTCCTGTGGCCCCCACTCCCACTTTGGCCCTGAGCATCCCCGCATCCCCATCCTGCAGCACTGAGCATCCCTGCATCCTCCTGGGTACCCCTGAAGCACCGGGCATCCCTGCATGGCACTGGGCATCCTTGCAACCCTGGACAACCCTGCACCACCCGGCACCCCCTCACCCCCAGCCTCCGCTGCGGCCCCGACCCCTCCGGCTCTCCGGCCCTTACCGGCAGGTGCGGGACGGCCGCGAGCACCGGGCACGGAACGGTTCGTCGCCACCGCCCCCTCCGCCTCTCTTAAAGGGCCCGCGCGGTGCCGGTGCCGCGAACGCTGCGGGGCCGGGACCGGGCTGCGGGACCGAGTGGAGGAGCCACCGGCACGGACCGGAGCCACCGCCCGATCTGCACCTGCGCGGTGGCCCAGCGGGCCCAGGGTGTGTACCCGGGAGTGCCCGGTGTGTACCCGGTTGCTGGTGTGTGCCCGGTGTGTGTCCAGTCACCGGTGCGTGCCCGGTATGTGCCTGGTGCGCCCTTGTGCCCGGTGTGTGTCCAGTGTGTCCAGTGTGTGTCCGATGTATGCTTGGTGCGCCCAGTTACCGGTGTGTGCCCAGTTTCCGGCGTGCCCAGTGCCCAGTGTGTGCACAGTGCCCGGTGTGCCCAGAGCCCGGTGCCCAGTGCGTGCCCAGTGCCTGGTGTGCCTGTCGTCTGGTGTGTGCCCGATGAGCGCCCGGTTCCCAGTGTGCCTGATGCCCACTGTGCGCCCGGTGTGTGGCCGGTGTGCCCGGTTGCCGGTGTGTGCCCGTTATGCCCGCTGCCTGGTGTGTGCCCCGTGTGTGCCCGGTGCGTGCCCGGTGTGCCCAGTGTGTGCCTGGTTACGAGTGTGTTCCCGGTGTGTACCCAGTGCCCGGTGTGCCTGGTGCCCACTGTGTGACCAGTGACCCGTATGCCTGGTGTTTGCCCGGCCCCCCCCAAACCCGGTTCCCGTCTCGGCGCCCCCTGGCGGCGCTGCCGGGAACGCCCTCTCCCCCGTGCCCCGTGGTCTCGCCTGCCCCCGCCCTCTGCGCATGGCCTTGCCCGCCGCGCTGTTTTGCGCATGCGCGCTTGGTCGGACACAGCGTGGGGCAGCTGCGCGTGCGCAGTGGGCGGTGCCCGAACCGGAAAGGGAAGCAGAAGTGGTATTAGGGTGGGTGGAACCGGGTTCCGAGCGCAGCGGGCGGGCGCGGGTGTTGGGGTCCGAGCGGGACCTGAACGGAGCCCAAGCGGCGGCGGGACCGGACCGGAGCTCGGGAGGCTCCGGTGGCGGCGGCGGGGCCATGAACGCGGCGCAGGGCACGGTGGGCAGCGACCCGGTGATCCTGGCCACGGCCGGGTACGACCACACAGTGAGGTTCTGGCAGGCGCACAGCGGCATCTGCACCCGCACCGTGCAGCACCAGGACTCCGTATCCTCCTTCGTCGCACCGGGACGGCAGCGGGGGGCTGGGGTCACCGGGAGGGACTGCCCCACAGACAGTCAGTACCCGCCCCACGATCTGGGTTTACGGGGAGAGGCTGTCTCCCACGGGAAACAAGCACCTGTGCCCACTGGTCAAGGAGGGGTTGGGGGGAACCGGGGTTGCCGAGATGGGCTGTCCCCTGCTCCATGGACATCCAACGTGTGCTCCCATGGGCCAAGAGAATCTGGAAGGGACTGCTTCCCACCGCACAGGTATGCAGCACCCATGCCCATGGGTCAAGGGGGACTGGGAGGGGCTCCCCCTGCCCCACAGACATCCAGCACCAAGTACCCACTGGAGCTGCCTCTTACTGCCCTTAATGGGAGCCACAGCAGGTGAATGCACTGGAGATCACCCCGGACCGCAGCATGATCGCTGCTGCAGGTGAGGCTGCCCCCGTGGTCACCGCTCCAGGCACTGGGAGCTGCTGGCGCCTCGGTCACCACCTACCTGTTCGGTGTTGCAGGGTACCAGCACATCCGCATGTACGACCTCAACTCCAACAATCCCAACCCCGTCATTAACTATGATGGCGTCAGCAAGAACATCACTTCGGTGGGCTTCCATGAGGACGGGCGGTGGATGTACACGGGTGGGGAGGACTGCATGGCCCGGATCTGGGACCTGAGGTGGGCAGAAACGGCGTTCCCTGCTCCAGCAGCACTCTGGAGGCAGTGGAGCCAACTGCCCGCTCTCACACCCACTTTTTCCTTACTGTTGTGTTGCAGATCTCGGAACCTCCAGTGTCAGCGGATTTTCCAGGTTAACGCTCCAATTAACTGTGTTTGCCTACACCCCAACCAGGTGAGCACCGGCTCCTCTGTTGTTTCCCAGCTCGTGCTTTGCTGTGATTCCTCTGGACAAACCTGAGAGGCTGCAGAGTTTTATACTGGCAGACACAGCAAAAATCTGGGAGCTGGCTGGGGAGAGTGAACTCCCGGCAACACAGACCTGCAAACTCCCAGTGGCATGGCTGGATGAGCAGCAGCCGGCATCCTGCATCATCTGCTTGCTCCCTCACCAAGCTGCTGCCACTGGGAGCTTTGGTACAGTGTGGGAACACACCCCGCACAACACGGGAGCTGGAAGAGAGGTATAGAGTCCATCCGTCTGCTCTGGGAAAGCCAACACAGCTGCTTGTGGTGGAACGAACCTCCCGGAGCAGCAGTGCTGGGAGTGAGTGGATACCAGAGGCTAACACTGTGCCTGCGACCACCCAGGGGCTTTGTTCTCAGAGCTCATTTGCCAGTGTTTGTGCTAATTCCTGCTGCCTGTTGCAAAGTGACAGTGTAGAGGCTGTGCTGGGGCCTTGTCCTGTCAGAGGGAACACTATGTTCCTCTCTGCCCTGTGGCTGTAGCTAAGGGGATGTGATGGGAGGGGAACTGGTGATGCAGGGAGGGCTGAGAAGCTTGAGGGTGCCAGGAAAAAGCATCTTGGGGTCCCCAACTCCATTAGCTTCAAGACCTGAGATTCACCAGGCGGTTTGGAAGCTGTCAATAAGCAGAGGGATGGCTGGGGCTTGGGAAGTAAGGCTACAAGGGTGCACTGTGCATTGGAGGTGAAGTGGTGAGGATCAATATGTATCACTGCAAGCATTAATAACCCCTCTGGTCTGTTTTGTGCTCACAGTGCTGCAGGGTTTGGTTGCAGATGTGACAGTGCAGACTGTTTAAAAAACTGAGTAACAGAAAAGTTTCTTTGCGCATTTGATTTTGCAAAAGTTTAATTTTGCAAGTTCAGGGTTTCAGACCAGATTTGAGATCGATTATTTGGAGCAGACTTTACCCAGCTGCTGCTGCTGCTCCTGGGGAGCCAATGTTTTGAGAACACATTGTGTTAGAGCAAAGACTGTTGTATGTACATCTTACGTGTGGAGTAACCACTAACCCAGAGGCTGCCGAGTTGCAGGAGCAGTGTTGGTTTGTTACAGAACACAGTTAATTAGTCCCAAGGTAGCAGTATTTATTCAATAGCTTCACCTCTTTTCAATGCCCTGCTGCAGTGATGCTGATCCAGTTTTCCAAGAGAGATTTCTTAAGGCGTGGGTAAAGCGTGATGGCTCTAACATTTGCATTTAGGTGTTTTAAGAGGGGGTAAGGATTGAGGCGTCCAGAAGACGCTTCTGTGGTGCACAGTTGGCTAAATATATTGAGCGATGATTGTCTTCCTTGGAAACGAGCCTTTGCTGACAGGTGCAGGATTAGCTGCACCCAATGACCTGGTCTCCTCTAGGGATTCTGCTAAAATTATGGGCAGGACAAGATTGTTGATAAAAGCACTGGGTTTAGTGGAGAACTGCCAACGTTGTCTTCTGCTCCAAACGCGGGACCGGAGCCAGAACTCGTGCCCTTCAGCTGGCTCTTGTCCTTTCCCTGAGAAGGGGGCAGAGAGAAAAACCTGTTCAGGCTTGTGTGGTTCAGGTATCTGTATGCTTCTGAGTGCTTCTTGTTCACTGACCAACTTGCATCTTAATGCCCGCTTCTCAGAACTGCTGAAAATAATTTGGCTTGTGCAAGTGTTTTTTGGAGTTGTAGCTGTGCAACAGTTCTGAGAATCGGGCATCTACTGTCTGTTCTGGGGTTTGTACAATTAGCAAACACTTATGTAAGGTAAAGAGCCTTTTTGCAGAGAATAACGTGAGGTCATTGCTCCGCTTGTTCTCAGCGCACAGGGGCAGTCAGCAGGCTGCTGGAGCTCTGAAATGGCCACATGCTGGGGAATAATCAGGCAGAACAGGACCCTAGTGCTTAAAACCAGAGAAAGGCTCCATGTGGTGCTCTGGCATGGTCTGGGCATCAGCTCAAGGTCGCTGTTTGCAGGGTTCCCCTCAGAGAGACAAGACTGCTGCTGTCTTGCAGGCAGAGCTGATTGTGGGTGACCAGAGCGGCGCCATTCACATCTGGGACCTGAAGACCGACCACAACGAGCAGCTGATTCCAGAGCCTGAAGTGTCTGTGAATTCGGTTCACATTGACCCCGATGCCAGTTACATGGCAGCTGTCAACAGCTCGGTGAGCTCTGACGGCCTCCAGCGTGGGATGGGATTTCTGCTACTCTGGCAGAGGCTGGGCTGTGTCTGCCGTGGGCAGAGGCAGCCGGTTGGCATGTTCTGGCTTTGCCTCCAGCTTTGGTGGGATGTGGTGCGGTGTGGGAAGTCCAGGCTGCCTTTAGGTGGGTGACGCAGATCCACCGTCTTGCCACGTAGGGAAACTGCTACGTGTGGAACCTGACGGGTGGCATTGGCGAGGAGGTGACCCAGCTGATCCCCAAGACCAAGATCCCAGCGCACAACCGCTATGCCCTTCAGTGCAAGTTCAGCCCTGACTCCACGTGAGTGCGTGCCAGCCCCTCGCCTGCCTGCTATGGGAACAGACGGTCCTTTCTGGGAAGTCCACATTGCCCTGCAGTACCCCCAGGACAGAGCAGGATGGGAGGCGTGGTGAGAATTTAGAGCAGCCTTCTACTACTGAAAGGAGCTACAAGGAAGCCGGGGAAGGTCTCTTGATCAGGGAATGCAGGGATAGGACAAAGGAGAATGGTTTTAAGAGGAAAAAGGGGAGAGCTACATGAGATCTTAGGAAGAAATATTTTCATGTGAGGGTGGGGAGGCCCTGGCACATATTGCCCAGAGAAGTGGTGGCTGCCCCATCCCTGGAGGTGTTCAAGGCCAGGTTGGATGGGGCTTTGAGCACCCTGATCGAGTGGGAGGTGTCCTTGCCCATGGGAGGGGGTTGGAACTGAATGGGCTTTGAGGTCACTTCCAACCTAAACCATTCCACGACTCTATGACATGCTGGCACTGGGTTGCTGTTGATAACATCCCAGCCTCGTACTCCATTGATCTCAGCAAGCTTAGCAGCCATGTGCTCTTCTTCCAGTTGGGATGGAATTGCTGATCTCTGAGAGTGAAGTTGTGAACTCTCTGCTTCTGTTTGGCTTGAATCTCAGAACGCAGATGGTATCGGTGTAAAGTGATCTGGCTGCAGTGAGCACAGGTCTCCAGGTCGTGGCGGCTTCAGGCTCACGCTAACAAGAGGCCCTTGGATGTGCAGTGAGGCTAATGAGGCTGCCCTCACGTGTCTGTTCCTTGCAGGCTTCTGGCTACATGTTCTGCTGATCAGACCTGTAAGATCTGGAGGACTTCAAACTTCTCTCTGATGACAGAGCTGAGCATTAAGAGCAATAACCCAGGGGAGACGTCTCGGGGCTGGATGTGGGACTGTGCGTTCTCTGGGGACTCCCAGTACATCGTCACAGGTGAGGCACTGCTGTGCGCCTGCCCTCGTTCCTCTGCTGGATCCGGATCCCAGCAGCAGGGCCCTGTGCTAGCACAGGGCATGGCAGTTCCTGTGGCTGGGACACTGCCAGACCTTCCTGCACTGATGGACCTGGGGAGAGACCACCCAGCCTGGTTCCCTCAGGCTTTTTGTGTTGCGATACCGCATCTCTTTGAATGGGAGCAGTGAGTTTCATGTGTGCAGTCGGTTTCAGCCGGTAGCAGTGCTGCTCACAGACAACAGCACAACAGTCTCTTCAAAGCACACGTGTTTTGAATCCCACAGTAACTTCTCTCTGAAATAATTAAACCCACACACAATACAGAAATGCACCCAGCCTCTTGCACTGCACAGCTCTCTTCCCAGTCATCAGCAGCCCCAGTAATGGGATTGGACAAAGCAAGAGAGATGTTTGTCTTATAATAATAACACAGAAGTTTAAAGGGTGATGCAGTATCACCCACTCCTTTCTTCACTCTCTTTTGCAGCCTCCTCTGATAACCTGGCCAGACTGTGGTGTGTGGAGACGGGAGAGATCAAGAGGGAATACAGCGGCCACCAGAAAGCTGTAGTCTGCCTTGCTTTCAATGACAGTGTGTTGGGATAGTGGTTACTTGTGGGAAGGAGAGGAGCTCTGCTTGATTTCCCTCATCTCACAGTGGCACTAACCCTCTCTGGAGCCTGAGGCGCACTGGTAACATCTCTTCCTCTGGCAGAGAGGGCTCTGTCTTCAGCAGAAGCAGCTGGAGTGGGACCAAGCTTCAGCTCCGAGCTGGTCATTACTGAATCGTGTGCGACCTCTAAGACAGGTGGCTTGGACAAAAAGGAATGGGAGAGGGAGACACGATCCTTCTGAGGGGAGCTTGTGGCATCAGCTGCTGACAGCGTTGTGGTGGTCTTGTATCCTGAAGTGAAAAAACCCTTTCTAAACAATGGAAGAGCTGATCAAAGAGAGGAAAGGCAACTGTTTTCTTGGTTTGCAATCCCTTTATTCAGTGTATTTCACAGCGTGTCTTGGAGAGCTGCACTCCTATAAAGCCAGCCACCCCCAGCAGAGTTAACCACCTCGCGTTGACCAGAGCGTGTAGCCATAAACCACAGCTGCTCCGCGCGGTACCTCTAGGCCTGGGTCTCCTAAAACCTACGGACAAGGTGCAGCTCTGGAACACAGCTGCGAATAAAGTGTCTGTCCTGACCATGCTGAGCTTGCAGGCTGCTCTTTTCCTAAACTCTCCTGAACTGCAGCGTGAAGTCAGCAGGGAACTTTGGGAGATGTGGAGCTGGTCCCTTCCTTGCTGAAATCAGAGGCTTTTCAGGAATCTGGTTCAAGTACGCAGAGCAGCGGGAGGGCATCTGCAGCCACAGTGTTTACTCGGGGAGGTAATAGAAGCAGATAGAGACACAGATGTTGCTTGGAAAACAGATGTCAATGCAAAGGTAGATCAGCCGCTGCTTCCCGGGACCTGCCAAAGGAGCAAGGAGGGAAACAGGGTGAGAGGAATGCTTTTGTAGTCCTGCAGATAGAGTCCCTGGGGAGCCAAAGGAGTGGAAAGCCTCAGGGAATGACCTTTATAATTAAAGCTGGAGTAAGACAGAACAGAGTGAGCACTCGGCAGGCTGCCTTTGCTGGAGATGAAGGTGATGAGTGTTAAGCCAAAGGCGTCACAGGAGGCTGCTCTGTATAGCTGGGCCATGCAAGCAGGCTGTGCTCCCAGGGAAGCAGAGCCTCTTCAGCCACCCCTGTGGTTCAGGGCAGGCTGGTGGCTGCTGAGCAGTGGTTTGATACAGATCTAGCAGTCCCCTGGCCCTGGCAGCCTGTTCTAGGCCATGTATCACTGTGCGCAGCAGATCCTGCTCCCCTTAAAGGTACTGGAAACAGTTGTGCTTCCTTCTGCAAAGAGAAGCATCCACTTACCCTCACCTCGTCTGACCCAGAAGATGGCTGTCTGCTCACACAGGGCCTGCACAGCCTCCCCCAAGCTCTTGGGGTCCACCTCGTCCCCTGCCAGGATACCCAGGAACTCCCGGTAGTACTTGGTCTGGTTATTCTGATGTAGCAGCTGATCCACCTAAAAGAAACAGCCTTTTTAGTTCCTCCCAAGGCCCTTTGCCCTTTCTGGCTCTGCCCTGCAGTGCTACTCTCGCTTTCATGGCACCCCAGGAGGTATCTCTGCTCCAGCAGTGAGGGCTGGCTCCTCCTGAGCTTCTGGCTGTGGCCAGATCAGGCTGGCTGGAGCACAGGCAGCTACAACCCCTGGCTAGTGCTACAGCTTGCGAAACGGGGCATGCCGTTCCTCCTGGGCCTCTCACTGGGCTACCTTGTCCCCAGGCCTGGAGTGAAAGCCCTTTGTACCCAGTGCCACAACATCCCTGGGCAGAGCAGTATCCAGCTGACTTGTACCTGCCAGGCTTTTGCTCTATCACTGCTGCTGTAACCCACAGCAGCCCTGTCCCCTCTCCACACACAGCACTGTGTGATGCAGATCTGCACCATTCAGCCCTGTGGTGGCTGGGACAGGACAAGGCTGAGCTGTGGCTCCTCATTGCCACCGAGTCCCATTTGATGGCTGCTGGCAGCCTGGCACTGCCAATGTTTTTACCTCCGTGAAGGAGCCTCAGAGCAGGGCAGATTTTTCCTCCTTGCGTTCTGTTTGGTAGCTGTGCCCATCGGTGCTGTGTTACTACACTGCTCAGGGTTGAACACTGCCTACTGTGTCCCGGCTGGGTGGAGCTGGAGGCTGGGAAAAGGAGCCCCCAGGAGCCCCTGAGGAAACTGAGAGCAGATGGCAGGGGCACAAGAAAACGGGGCCTTCTCTCTTCTTGAAATGGGATCTGCCCCCTGCCCACACATGCATTAACATTTTGTTCGGAGGGTCTATGTATGTGATTTTTCTCCACCTTTTCCCTGTGAATGCTCACAAACCCCGTTTGTTTGCTGTTGCCCAGAATTCTGAGCAGGTAACAGAACGCAGTGGGAGTGGGTCCTGCACGAGCCCTGCTCTTCGCCTCTGTGGGACACAACCCTGTGCCTGGCCACCGTCTCTCCTGTTTCTCACAGGATAAGATGTCGGTCAACCCAGGAGCTGCTGCTCCCAGCCTAGCACTGCAGGGCAGAGCTCTGCTCCTACACAGGGCACTGACCCACCCGGCTGAGCAGGAATTGCACAGAGCAGGGGGCGGCTGCTGCTCTCCATGCCCTCACATAGCCATGCTCAGGATGCTGGTGTGCAAGAGCCACCGCTGCAAACGCAAATTCATGCAGGAAGGGGCCTTCAGCGAGCCAGGATTCTAAGCAAAGCCCAATTTATCCACTCGGCTGTTCAGGGAGCAGTGGCAGCAGCTGCTCACCCTCTGCTCAGATGCGTTGAGAGGCGTCTGGAGGGTCTGGAGATCCCAGGCATCCATCCTCCTCAGGTAGCAGGCATGCTGCTCTGTGGGCTTGTAGCACACGTAGCCCTGCGAGAGAGAGTGTGCCCCTTACAGCAGGCAGTGACATGCACCTGTGGCTGTCCCAAGAGCCCCCAAACCAGACTTCCCTCCTTTTCCCTTCTTTCCTAACCAAAGGTGCAGAAAAAGGCACCAGGCAGTAGCTCACTGATGTTTTTTTTTTCTGCTCTGCACCTCCTGCTCCCACCCCACTAACTCTTCTCTTGGCAGACTGGGCTCGGCTCTTTGCTTCCATGCTAATGAGGCAGGTAATTATCATAGAATCATGGAATGGTTTGGGTTGGAAAGGACCTTAAAGACCATCCAGTTCCACCCCCCTGCCATGGGCAGGGACACCTTCCACTGGGTCAGGGTGCTCAAAGTCCCATCCAGCCTGGCCTTGAACACCTCCAGGAATGGGGCAGCCATGACTTCTCTGGGCAACCTGTGCCACTGCCTCACAGGAAAACATTTCTTCCTGGTATCTGATCTAAATTTCCCCTCTTTCAACTTAAAATTATCCTCACACACTTACGTTCCTGCTATCGTACAGCACCACGGCGCTGTGGTTACTCTGCGAGGTGACGTAGTAGGTGACAGTGTTCCTGGCTGTGTCCACCAGTGCTGTCTGGTTCCTCGGTGGCTCCTGCTGGCCCTGGACCGTGAGCCGGACAAGCTGTGAGCCAGCCTGGGCGCAAAGAGAGTGAGAGCAGTGCCAGCCATCAGCTGCTCTGTGTCTGTGCACAGCATCTCCCTGCTCAGCATTCCCACCTGGAGCCTTTGCTGCCTTATCTGCATGGTTTTGTAGAGGAGAGCGGCCAGAGTGCTCTGCATTGCTCAGGGAGAGCTGCACTCACTCTGCCGGGCTGCAGGGTCAGTTATAGAATCAATGTCCTGAGCTGGAGGGGACTCACAAGGATTATTGAGTCCAACTCCTGGTGCTGGAGAGCAGGGCCAGGGCACTCGCCAGCCTCTGCTGCAGTGGAATTTGAGGGGAGGCTGGAATCCCCTGCCTGACCAGCACAGTTCATGCTCCCCCCTCACCTCTGAGGCCGCAGCTGTGCATCAGAACACACCTGCTTATCAAAATGCCAGTTTGTGATTAAGTTTACAGATGATGCCCTGATGTTCCTCTAATTCAAGCAATGGTTCCTGGCAGGTACCTTGCAGGGGTGAATGGCCACTGCTCAGCTCTCTGCAGGCACCTTCCTGCTCTGCTGCCTGCAACAGGGGAACCAAACCCAGCCCCGACCTCAGTCCCTTCCACCCTCCTGACACAGATTGGGTTGCAGGTAGGAGAAGGGTTCCTGCCTGGATTGGGACCCCATACCTGGGCAGAGCTGGGGGCAAAGCTGAGGACCCCCACGATGCTGATGCCAACAACTGCAAATACCACAGCAATGGACACGCTGATCCAGAAGGTCCTGGAGGGAACTGTGGGCTGTGCTGTGGCCCTCAGGTCCTGGGAGTCAAGGCAAGAGGAGGGAAGAACAGAAGCTGAATTAACCCCTCTGCTCGTCCTTCAGCATAGAGTGCACGCCCTGCTCACGACACAACTCCTGCAAACTGCTGAGGTCTGAGGGCAGAATGGCCAGAACAGCATGGTAGCCCTGGAACACTGTCACTTTTATCCCTCAGGGGTAGAGTTTTGGCTCCCACATCCCTGTAACCAGCAGTCCCACAGCTGAGCACTTTCCCCTTGTGGCCAGGAAAGCTCACAAAGTTGGCAAAGCTGCAGTGGTAGCGCTGGAGCAGGGACTCCCCAGAAGCAGGGGCGGCTGTGGTGCTTCAGCAGCAAATTCAGTTATTCCTCCTGCTTCCCTGCCCCCTCCGCAGATCTGGTTGGGCTTTATTCTCTTGATAAGCTGCTCTCCATGCAGACCAAGCTGTGACTCAAAGCAAAAAAGCTTGGCAGTCATGTGGTATTTCAATTAAAATTCACTTTAATTCTTATATTGAAGCAATTCAATTTAACTTAATGGCAGATAAAATCCTTTTCACAAAGCAGAAAGAATGGACTTTTGATAATAAAGTTTAAACCACACTTAAAAAAACCCCAATCTGTGTCTCAATCTTCTGAAGCACATTGGAAAATGCAGTAAATGCCTGTGGGATGTGCTACAGCCACAGAGGGAAGGGGTTCTCAGGCTTGGTCACCGATCTTGCTTGGTAACACCCCACCACCAGGTGTGTTCCACTAGAAAGGCAGTGGCTCTTACAGTTAAAAGTGTTTAAAGGTAAAAGCCCATCAGTTCAAACACAACAGCACCCAATCCTGACAGTAATGGGCAGGTTTTCAGCAGCTTAACGACATTCCCGGAGGTGGGAAAGGTGCAAATAAAGACACTGGTTACTCCAGTCCCTCGGCAAGCTGCCGTTGGCTGCACATGAGTCCTGAGTGGCTCCAAGCATGCCAGCTGGTGTTCTTTGCCATCTCTAAACCAACCACCCTGCCCTGGTGCACAATTGGTTTGTGCTGTGTGAGTCCAGGCATGCACAGAGAAATCCAGCCAACAGCTGCCCCAGGAGCCAAGTTGTCAATGGACAAAATCTTACCAGGACCCATGGGAATGGCAGGAGCACAGCTCCTTCAGAAGAGGAATAAAGCACAGAGCAACGGACGGGGGATACTCACTGCAGGGACAGCGGGGCCGGGGCTGCTCCTGCCCTCCATCCTCTGTGTCAGGAGAGGACTTGGCTCCTGCAGCTCTGCCACCCGTCAGCGTGCAGCCTGGGCATCATCCCCAGCTCCAGGTGTGCCCAGGAAACCTAAGCATGCCTCCACAACAAGTGAATACGTGTCCTTTGTGGCCAAAGTGCTTCCCACCCAGCTGCTGCCCAACTCAGACTCACGGGGAGGGTGAAACCTTAGAGCTGCAGGCTAGGGATTGGTTAGGAGGGGGGTGAAACCCTGGGCTGCAGAGCGATGCTGTCGGCGCATTAAACCACTCTTCCTGCTCACCTTGTGTGGTGGCTGGAGCGGGCAGGTGGGCCACAATCGAGGGCTTTGTGCCAGCCCTCTCTGCTGGCAGGCCCGGACAGCAGGACCAGGCAAGACTTGTTGAGAGGACAATGCACAGAGACTGGTGGCAGCTGCCCTTGTCATCAGTTATTTCAACACCAACTCTGGGCCACCGGAGGTCCATGGGCCCAAGCCAACTGTTGATCCTGCTGCTTCGCAAGCCTTGGCTGCACAGATGCCCTTGTGTTCCACTGACAGACCTCGCTTCATCCTGAAAGGAGAAAGGATCTCTGCATCAAAGTCATTGCCACCACCTGAGCTGTGCTCATGCCAGTACCTGTGTCCTGTGGGGAGAAACTCCCTGCTGGGAGCAGTCCAGGAACCTGGAGCGTGCTGTGTGTGAACCAGCCCTGCCAGCTGCAAGGAAGTGCTCAGCAGAATCCCTTCATGAAGTGTCCATCAAGGGACAACACAGGATGTGGACATTCTCCCATCAAGCACAGCCCAGGATTGACCAAACTCAGCCCAGAGTTAGCTCATGCTGCCGGCTCTCGCCACCAGGGCACTAGGGATCCCTCGCATCGCTTGCCCTCTCCATGTCCCTAAGTCAAAGATGAGCTATTTCAGCAGATCCCATCTCGTTCTAGCACACCCCTTCTGTGGGACAAGCTCCAACTATGGACAAACACGCACCTGGACGCAGGGGCCAGCAGGAGCCATGTGGCCAGCACTGTTGCTGCTTTAGAACAGCAGAACTGAGTACAAGACTGCAGCATCCTGTGTTGCAGCTCTGGTGAGACAGGAACAGACATGAAACAGCTAAACCACCGGTTCTGCTCCCACAACCAGGCAGTGCTCCTGGGAGCACTGGAAAACTCAGTGACAGGCAGGCAGGGCACTCTCTCCTCAGGGATTTTAACAGCCGCATAGCAGACGCTTTCGAACTTTGAGAAATTTATTCCATGCCAAATCCAAGGCACAGGAGTGAAGCAAAGATACAGTGCTGCTGCTGAAAGGCTCACTCAGCAGCAAATCCCAGCCTACACCAAAAGCCCCGCACAGCATCAGGCATCTGGACCAAACCAATGCACCCCAGGGTGCCAGTTCCTTTCCCTGATGCTGCTTGTGAGGAACAAGGACGAAGCACACACTGCACCCTGACTCCAAAACTCCACACACCAACCAGAGCTCACAGAGACCACAAAGCACGACAGCGCCGGGGGAAAGCAGCTTTGTAAATTTAATGTGAATTCAAGTAGAGACTTAAAAACAGTTTGGAAGCCAATACAGGGATTTGAAGCACAATTGACACCTCCTCCAGCACATTTCAGCACATGGGGCTCGAGGTAAAGGCTCCCTCGCACAGCGAACAGTGCTCGCTGGTGACAGCGCTGCTGGACGCAGGAGAACGCCTCTCCTGGTGTTTGCTGTTTCTCTCGACGTGCTCTGAATTCATCAGCACCAGATACAGAACTGACTCGAAGAACACATTGTGAAGTCAGACACGATCGGCAGTAACATCCATTTCCACATTACCCGGACAAAGCAGAAGTGTAGGTTATTTCTCCGTGACCATGTAAGCCTTCTAGCTGGAGACAGGAACAGGGAAGAGATTATCCATGGAGTTCCCTGTTACAAATGGACGTCCTTTTACAGCCTCAGCCAACACTCCGGTAACACCAAAAGACATCATGAACTGCACAGTTATTGCTGTACAACTGAGGTGGAAAGTCCACTCGCTTTGAGTGTCTGGGTGGAAGGAAACGGCACCGACAGAGTGAACCAGCTGAACACCGGGAGAAGCAGGAAGGCCAGTGCTTAAATTTAACTGCTGACAGTGGAATCGATGGAATAAAAGGATTATTTGCATATATGTTTTCACTTAATTCTGTAAATGCAAAAGGTTTCAGCTGTGGCCTTCAATGCAGCCAGCATGAAAATCCACCCCATAGCCCAAGCCATGCGCCACTCAAACAGAACCATCATCGGAGGAAGCAAGCACTCCTCTTCAGAGGAGCAGGTGGTGCCAGGCCCCAAGCCGGACACACATGGAAGAGACAGACCGTCGGTGTTTAAAGGAAGCACATGCCACCCTTGCACAGCCTATATGCTCACAGGCTCGCTCCAGTGGGAAGCTGAGCTGTGCATGACATCCACCCCTGTGGGCTGAGCAGTAATCCAGTCTACAGCTAAAGCCAAGGCAAGCAGCTGTTTTGCTGCTGAGGGAAGTAACTAGGAACTAACCCAGTCATTCCTGGAAAGAGCAGTAGTGAGGGACAGTCCTGTGTGATTACAGACTCTAAATCACCAAATGCAAAAGCTTAGAGGAGAACTAAACCTACTGCGATCGGTGAAGTATATTCCTCTTACCCTCCCTTCTGGGAAATGAGATATATTATCATATACTCTATGTATATCTATATTTTAAATATACTCTGATATATATTTAGGATCAGGGTAGCTCTGCTACGTACATGTACCACACACATACACCCAACACAGCATCCAGCAGACACGGCCTGTGTTCTGCGAGTGGAACTGTCCTGACCTGCATGAGTGCCATTCGCAGCGGTCCCATAAAGGAGATGGATTTCAGTCTTTGTGACCCAAGCTGCGCTGGCAGCAGGCTGTGCCAAGCAGGACCCCCTCATAATAAAAACAAACCACCCTACGGTCAAGCACTCATTCTGCCAGGCACCGCGAGTTTTCCAAGCACAGCCACTAAGCTCTACACGCTCCGAAGTCATTTCCCTGAACAAACCGACGGAGCCCTGGCCCGTCCAGGAGAGATGTGGCGTTCCCTCCCTCAGATCAGCAAGCTCCACTTTCCTCAACTCAGCCTAGAGGACAACAGGACATTGTGGATCACAAAGAGATGTGTTCCTAATTTAAAAAGCAGCCCCAGACGTGCAAATTTGGGCGATAACGTAATGCCCTCTTCGTTTCAAAGTGCATTTAAAGACTGGGATGTAAACAACATCGTATTGAGAGGACAGAAAGGTTAAAAAGCAAAGGGTTTCTAACTGCAGGTGGTATCCTAGTGAGCATGTTACTGTCACAGGGTGATTAACAGGGGCCTGGCTGGGGTACGGCTGCAGGGGACACGAGCATTTTGCTGTATTAATCCCCTAGTGCTGGGAGAAGGTCGGCGATGCTGTCAACGTAGTAGTCGGGCACCAGGCTGTGCCGGTCTGGACAGCCGCTCTGCTGGTGGCCCTGCACCTCCTCCAGCGTGGAGACGCCAGTCAGCGTCAGCAGCGTGGTGAGGCCGCATCTGTTGCCCATCAGGATGTCCGTGTCCAGACGGTCTCCCACCATGATGGTACGAGCAGGATCGATGTCGAACTCGCTCGCCACGCAGTCGAACATGTACCGGTTGGGTTTCCCTACAATGAACGCCTCGCGCTGCGCTGCTGTCTCCACGGCTTTTACCAGGCAGCCGGTCCCTGGGGAGAGGACAGAAAATGTTGATTAGAGGCTGCAGAAGCCTCTTGGCATCTGTGCTAGTCAGTACAAAAACATATGGTGCTTTGAAAACACAACACTACAGCTTCACAAACAGAACATGCAGAGGAAGAAGTCAGTCCCACGAGAGGCAGTGTGTGAAACTTGCCAGGAGGCTGTCCCACATCGAGATTAAAAAGTATCTACTGCTCCCTGAGTAAATCATAGAATGGTTTAGGTTGGAAGGGACCTTAAAGATCATCCAGTTCCAACCCCCTGCCATGGGCAGGGACACTTCCCAACAGACCAGGCTGCTCAAGACTCCATCCAGCCTGGCCTTGAACACCTCCAGGCATGGGGCAGTGACAACTTCTCCGAGCAACCTGTGTCAGTGCCTCCCCACCCTCATTGTGAAGAATTTCTTCTTAATGACTAATCTAAATCTTCCTCCTTCCAATTTAAGCCATTCCCCCTTGTCCTATCACCAGATACCTTTGTAAAAAGCCCTTCTCCAGCATTCCTGTAGTCCCCTTCAGGTACTGGAAGACCTTTATGAGGTCTCCCCTGAGCCTTCTTTTGTCCAGGCTGAACACGCCTAACTCTCTCAACCCATCCTCATAGCAGAGGTGCTCCAGCCCTTTGATCATCTTCGTAGCCCTCCTCTGGACCCGTTCCAACAGTTCCATAATCTTATGTTGGGGATGTAAAGGATCAACAAGAATTCTCCCTCTTTCAGGGGTGCAGAGAGGAGGGGGTAACCCAGGGCTACATGAAGTACAAGCGTGATGCTGCCCTGAGCTGTGGGGCCAGGCTGGGGATCGTCAGAGCCTAGTGACTCGCCCCAAGCAGCTCAGAACGGGCCAAGGTTCCCTCTCTACCCTCGCTCAGCCCTCCCAGCCCCGCGCACCGGGGATGGCGGTGCCGCCCTCAAGCGGGAGCCGGTTATCGCGGTTGGTTCCGACGAGGAGGCAACCGTCCCCGTCGCGCAGGAGATAGCGCAGGGCCTGGCACAGCTTAGCGTAACTGAAGTGCTCGTCGAAGCCGACCAGGACAGCGCGCACGGCGGGGTCGAGCGGCGCTTGAGCCCAGTCAGCGGGTGCGGGGCCGGGCAGGGCGGCGGGGCCAGGGCCCAGGTGCGGGACCCCCACGGCCTCCAGCTCAGCGGCGAGCGCGGGGCTACCCAGCACGTAGGCGGCGGCGCCGGGCGGCAAAGCCTGGCGGAGGTAACGGGCGGCACAATAGGCCGAGCCGAAGACGTGGCGGGGCTGGGCAGGTGGGAAGCCCAAACGCCGTAGCTTCTCGGTGTAGGCCGCGCGCGTGCGGCTGCTGTTGTTCGTCACGTAACACAGCCGCTTGCCCGCCGCCGCCAGCCTGCCCAGCGCCGCCGCCGCGCCGCCCACGGCCGCCTCACCCCGCCACAGCACACCGTCACAGTCGAACAGCAGCGTGTCCGCCGCGCCCAGCACCGCGCGGGCCGCCTCGGCCTCCAAGCGCCGGCAGTGCCGCGGGCCGTTACCCGCCGACATGGCCGCCATCGCTGCGCCTCAGCCGCCCGCCCCCCGCGCGAGCCCATTGGCTGCGCCGCACTGAACTGCGCTCCCAGTGGCTCGCGGCGGAAGCGGACCCGCCACCTCACTT